>JAOEHV020093268.1:0-15635 GCA_025447995.2 Isaurus tuberculatus
GGGGGGGGGGGTTTACTGCTCTGCAGGAAATTTTTTTCTCAATTCTTCCAACCCCCCCCCCTCAAAGATCAAATGTGCACAGCTATATTGTTTATGAATAAAACCTCACAACTTATCAAAAACAACGTTCCGTTTTCTTTCATGAAGACGGTGATTTGTCAAAGTAAAAGGCTTTTGATCTACCTTTTTTTACTTCTTTACCGGCCTAACAAACAAGCATTTAAAAAGAATAATGGATACTAGTAGGGGATACCCTGGGGCTACGCGCCTCTGCTCTTTTTCAGTTGGTGGGGCTCCAGGTCAAAAAAAGATTGGGCTCCAGGGCTCCACAGACCCCATCCCCCCATCCTTTGGGGGCCAGGTAAATGGACTCAATAGTTTAGTCTTGACGCCATCAACTTAAGATGATGCTGGCCTGTCGTTAGAGTAACTGTACATGTCGCTCTGACGAAGGACAAAAGCACATAACAGCAGCTTGCTGCTTTATTTGATTGATTTTTGCCTACTCGCCAACGAACTCTAAATCTAACACGTTTTCGGTTAATTGTTAAACACATCTTTGCAAGGCTCATTGGGTAGAACAAGGGTCTATGTTTCGAAGCCTTTGCAGCAATTGTTTTGTTGTTGAGTTTCAAAACTCTTACGCTCATGGGTTAAAATACATGTAAAAAGCTCTAAAAGTCAACTTACATGAATAACAAAGGAACTTACAATGTGTAAGCTGTAGGAAAACTGCAGACACCTTCCTTGCTAAATGATTTTCAATACATTTTATTGAAGAACTGAAAAACAGGTCGAACAAATTTATTGGTAGAGTTATGTGCCTGTGAACCAAATATTATGTTCATACTTTATGCACACTTTTAGAATTATTTTACAAAGAGATCTTGAGGATGAATGGACTATGCATATATAATTAGCCCTTAAGATTCAAGACTGAAATTGACTATTTACTCCGAGGGTGAGAGCTCCTTGGGCAACTAATTTAGTGTCACTCAACCAGTCAGACAAAAAAAAAACTATTAAAGTGAAGAAATACGTAATGAAAATCTATTTAGCTGGAAAAAAATACTAGTAGAGTATCAACCAGAATACAGGATTTGCATGAGTCCTCCAGTCGAGTGTTACTAAACGTTTTTTTTTAAGTCTTAATAATGTTTTTAGTTTCTCCTCAAAACATTTAATTTATTTCCAACTGCCAAGCCATCAATGGCAATTCTATTTCATTTTTTTTAAACCAACTCATATATAATTTACCATTTAATAGTTTTGAACAAGAACAATTAAACTTTTATCAATGATGTTGTACACATCATCTAGTCAAGGTCTTTCTGTGACATCAGTGGAGCTTGTTCTTCACTGCTGGCTCGCTTAAATCCAGAGTTTGTGACCACAAACAGCACGACACCAGCAAGCAATACCAGAAACAATCCAAGGACATTTGCTAGAACACCTTCACTCGGCAAGTTAGCATACCTGAATAAAATCGAAATATTATGCATTCAGTAGTGCATTTGAACTGTAACAAAAATGTTATTAAAAGTAAAATCAATTATTGAGTCATAACACCTATCCCTTAATCAGTTCATGATTAAAACAATCAGTTGTTCAAACAATTATTTAAATTATCAATTTAAACACAACTAAACATAAAACTTACATATGTATCGATCAATTATTTTGTTAATAAACCAGCAAGGCATTATCACCAGCTTCTTTTTCAGACTTCTTTTTCTTTATTGCTAAAACTGTGTATAAAGCCACCAAAATTGGTCTAAATGTCAATACTTGATAACTGTGGTACAAAGTCTCCTGACAGCTACAGTTACATAGCCCTCTTGGTAAGAGCACAGCATCAGTATTGCAAATCAATGCCACCACAAACTTAATTCAATTTCAATTTTATTGAGAGAAACCTTCCCCAAGGGGCTTTTCAGGTTCACATTCATATTATTACAAGGTTGAACAGCTGATGGTCTTAGATTGACAACTATGGTGACTCACATATATTTCAAACATTAAGAAATGCACTCAGTTATACAGACCCACCACAACAATGGGATCATTACCCTGCTACTTTGTGACTGGGTCCTTTTAAGTTCCCCAGCACAATGTCAGGAGACTGGTCTTAAACTGTTTAACATCCTTACCTGAGAAACCTTCCACCACTCGGCAATGCTTACAAAATCTTTTCAATAATACTACTAAGCCCAAAAATACTTACTTCAATTTTTTAGTGAAAAGAAGTTTCTCTGTGATCCCAAGCAGACAGGTTGCAACTGCCAACATGAAGATAAAGACTCCAAAGAACACATGAATTTTGAGATACTTTGCCCTCGGTGCATCAGGAAGACCAGGGAACAAAAAGCTCACAAAGCCAAAAAATAGCTTGAAAAACAGAACATAAACAATAAAATTAGTACACTACGTTTTTACTAAAACTGACAACTTAATGATTAATTACAGTATCATTGACTTTCAATTTATTCCATTTTCCTTAGCGGGAATCCTGAATGTTTTGAACATTATGCATCAAAAACAATTTCAACTGTCCCTGAATCTTCCTCGATGCTTTGTGTACAGATTCAAGAGTATCTGTTCCAGGTTCAGATCATTTTGTATGTCCTACTTTGCTGTTTGAAAATCGTGGGCAGTACTATTTTGTTTGTGACATCAATCTTGTGCTGAAGTTTTTCTACAGTAAGATAGCAACATTAAAGACAGTGTGAGGTAACTTTGCACAATGAACTGGTCATATTTCAAAAATAAACAAATATGAAAATATTAAATGAAAAATTGCGTGCGTTAGTTCAAATTCTCACTTACTCCAAAAAAAATTCCAAGAGCAAGAGTGATGTCACATAAACAAAATGGCACTGCTCACAAATTTCAAATTGCAAAGTAGGCCATCGAAATCAACCTGAAACTCAGACAGGCCCAAATCCCTATTTAAAACTTGGAGGAATATCCAAGAGATGTTCATAACAGCCAGGGTTCCCTTTAAACAAACAGTAAAAACTAATGAGTGCACAAAACTAAACCTTTTATTTGATAAATGAATGGATGTAGAGTGAATGCAAGGGACAAAGCAGTGATGTTTAGCTTTATTTTTACTTTGATTTTAAAAATTAAACATGTCAAGTTGTGTTTTGGCAGCTCTGCCATTACAGGCCTGTCAGTGAAAAAATCAGTAGGTGTGCGACCATTCGTTGCCTTGGCTGACTGAGGCGTGCGATGGTGTGCGGTGGCTTTAAGTGACTAAAAATGCAACAGCGCGGGTGCTTGTAGATTTCGTCTGCTTTTTTACCGCAAAGGAGACAAACTGTCTAGACTGCTTTTGGCAAAAAGAATTATTTTTTGATACATTTAAATGGGTGTTTCTTAACATGATAGAGCTCATTTTTTACGACAACCTCAACTTTTGAGGGACGACTAAAAAATCATTCTTGAATCAAAAGAAAAAAGAAGCAGAGGGACCCATGGCTAAAAGAAAAAAAGCATGATGACCCATTTTAAAAAAGTAAGAAGTCACAGCTTACAAATACCAAGAGCAATAAATTATATATTTTAGGCATGCGATGGATTGTACGTCTGGCTTTCGTTAGGCGTGTAAATAGACGTGTGTGTGCGATCGCACACCTTTTATTGACAGGCCTGCCATTGGGAGTGCCAGCAACACAATAATCTACCCTTTCTTTCTTCTCCTACACACTAAAAAGTTTGTTTGTACACCTTAGATTAGGGGTATTGAATGGTATTTGCGAGCATGTGAGCAGTGTGTTTATTTTTGCAAGCATTCCGAGCATGGGAGCAATTCCAAAATTTTGGAAGCACAGGCAAGCAAGCACCCGTGTAACTTTTGCGAGCAATTCAAGCAACTAAAGGCCAAATTTTGCAAGCACTTTTAAATTGAATGGGACCATTCGGCACCCCTTAGATTATGTCACTGTGTGAGACACTGCCATATATATCTGAACATTAAGCACATATAAAATTACCAATATTTGTCCTACACACCTAAAATATTGCAGTCATTCATTTGAAATGCCATACTTTCGAAATGTGAGAGAAACAAAAATTCTGGTACATAGACAATTTAAATTCTCAAGATGCAACTTAAAATATTTGGGTATCACAAGAGTAAACAAAATTTCCAAAAGGTTTGGGGGGGAAGAATCCATCACAACTGAACTCATTTAACAAACACCATGCAAAGCAAAAAAATGCACATACATGATACATTGCTACTTACCTGACAGGAGAATAGAATAACTGCAGTGAGACCACACCAGCTGTGTAAAGAATACAAGTTGGGAATGTTTTTTTTGTTGTGAAAATCAAAGACAGCTTTGAGGCCAACTATTATGACAACAAATGCAAGAAGTTGAAGAATGAAATGGACCATCTTCACCAGGAATTTATTTTCATGTCTGAATACCCTGTATACAATCATTGCTGTTGGTAAAGATAAAAAAAAAATCCATCATGATAACTAGTACTGCATATAAATTTAAGGATCTAGAAAAAATAGAATTAAAGTTTTGATAACTTTAAAGTTTACCAAGTTGCATTTTTCTTCTTCTTTTAGTATATTTTTAAAACAAAAAAAAATTGTTGTAATTGTGAGTTTTTATTCATTTATTTTTTGTCTATTCCTTTCACACCACAAAATGGTCTGTAAACCTTAAAATTTTAAAAATACTGCAGCAAATGTAGATTTGTTTATTCAAGTTTAGTCAATCTATCAATGAACTATACTGTGGTGACAAATTTTCTAGCAGGTCCAGTTGGCCCTCTAAAAATGGATACCAGGCTTTCAAAATAAGCTGGCAACAGCTGAAGAACCGCTAGTTACTTTGATCTTCACTGTTGGTTCCTTGCTAGGTACCATTTACTTTAACAACATATCTGTGAAGAATTTAATTACATATGGATTGTTTATATTGGAGTTTTAAATAATTCTTGTTTTTTGCATCAAGTAAAGTTGTTCTTAACTGTACTGATTCTGTTTCTTCATTCTTGAAAAAGCAAAAATATTTGCTGGGTAAATTTTCATATCTACTCATTTTCTTATCATGATCTTAAAAAACTGCAGTATTAGTTAGCAGTTTAAAGCAAAAGAAATAAGAAGATGCCAGCAGAACCCCCTCTCCTCTCCTAAAATAATTAATAGCATCTAGTTTTTTCTGGGACTTGAAAACATTTTGAAAGCCCTGTGGATACCTCCTCATAAAAGTTTGAATTATATCTACATAAAGAGACAATTTAAAAAATTATAATTATTTATATCTAATATACTATTTAATTCTACAGTTCCATTTCACCTTTAATTCTAATTAATTCTGTTCTATTCAATCTTCAATTTTACTCTTCCAAGACATAAATTAATTATAAGCTTTTACAATACTTTCAAAACCCTTAAGTTTCTAGGATTTTTTGATATTGTTTTCAACGAAACAAGAGACAATTTAAGCTCTTATTGTTTAACAATCCTTTCAGTCATCAAAATTAAGATCACATTGTATTGTATTCAGGTAATTTACAACCAAATTTGTCTGAGTAAGTAACTGGGACCTTTTTTAAAAGTTTCCCAGACTTTGGGAAAGATACTTAATTATTTGAATGAGAGACCAGCATTGGATCTGAATTGAAGTAAACATTTTTGCTGCTAGACAAAGATCGACTGCCTAAAATATTATGAGGGGGTTTAATTGCATTACAATTTTGACCATATTTAAGTCAATTATAAGGCGGATCCAGGGAATTTTTAAATGAGTGTTACATAACTTTTAAAACATTTAAAAAATACAATAACTAGTTATTAGGAAATTTAAAACATTTTTAACGCCGCACTTTGGGGAGAAAATTGGGAGACCTGGGTGAATAACACCATGAATCTAGAAAAAATTATTTCCAACGAAGTTAACAGTACCACAATGTCCTTTAGTAGACAATTGAAAGTTGCCTGATAATTCAAAAAACCACTGTAAGTTTGACTTTATCGACGCAGTTTGTATAATTATATAAAATTTTGATTTATCAATTATATTAGGATGACATTATCACACGTTCAGCCAAGCACTACCATCGCGCCTAGCACTACCATCGCGCCAAGCACGCGCCAAAACTTACTGGGTTACGTTCATGCATCATGAATTTAAATATACATTATCAGTTGATTTTGCACCAAATGAGCAGTGCCAATTCACGATAACGGAAGGTAAAACTATATAAGTTGAAAAGCCAAACACAAACTTGCTCTAATTAAGGGCTAACGCTTGAAAGCTCTTCTTTTAAAAAAACATTATTTCAAGAAAAGAGCACATGGTTAATTAATTTGACAAACTTCTCAAACAGTTTTTGGGCAAAATGTAGTACATTAAACATAAATCCCTACAAAGACAACGGCTGCTTATATAAACGAAATTGGAAAATAAATATTGTAACCAACAGTGGCGAAAGGCTTCACTTAATTTTGTGTAATATATATATATAGTTTCTGTAAGTTTCAAAAAATCTTAACTTGCCTTCACTGTAAAGAAATACTAGTCCGATAACCATGCACAACGGATGGTAGTTGAATTCTTGCGCCGAGCCATCCCAAGCAAATCCACCACGATATTTTCCCATCCACACCCCGACAAGAATCATGGAACATATGCCAAGGATCTGAATCGCGCCAACACATACAATAAAAACAACAGGTGAACCACTGACATCGCCGCCTCCTCTATCATTCTCTCCCAGCGCCATTAAGGTCGAACAGCTCTGAAATCTTCACTTATGTCAAGGCTGTGGTACTCTTCAAGTAAAAGCGCTCACTTGAGCACATTAAATAGAACTTCTTATTTCCCAAGACAGTTCCCTTTTTTATTTGGAATACAATGTTTCTTGGCAGCTGTCCTTTTCAACTCTAGTTAACAGTCTTCCTAGTGTCATCCCGGCCATTTGAAAGTCAAGAGGGGGGAGGGGTCGGAGAGGGGTGTTGTCATCATCAAGGCGGGGGTGCATAAACAAGAGTAAGACTGTATTTCATGTTTGGGTTATTTCAACCTTTTGATCTAAAGTAGTTTCCAACACAGATAAAATGTCAGTATCAGTTTATATTCATCAATAGAAAATTTTATCTCTTTATCAATATTTTAGTAAAACAGAAACAAAATGCATAGTAATAGTATAAAATTTTAGTCTTTAGGTAGACTTGGCACAACAAAATAATTACAAAGTTTCCCTTTACGTGAAAATAGCCTATTAGTCTCGCTTAGGGTGCGAGAGGACCCGGGTTCAACTCCCGGACAGGCCCACCCCTTTTTTACTTTAACGTGTATGGTTGTGTCGTAGAATAGAATTACAAAGTTTCCCTTCACGTGAGAATGGCCGCGTGGTTTAGTGGCATGATTCTCGCTAAGGCTGCGAGAAGTCCCGGGTTCAACTCCCGGACAGGCCCACGCTATTTTGCTTTAGCGTGTATGGTTGTGTAGTACAATACAATTACAAAGTTTCATTTCACGGTAGAATATCCTTTGGTCTAGTGGCATGATTCTCGCTTAGGGTATGAGAGGTCCCGGGTTCAACTCCCTGCAGGCCGATGCCTTTTTGCTTTAGCGTGTATGGTTGTGTCGTACAATACAATTACAAAGTATCCCTTGAGGTGAGAATGGCTTGTTGGTCTAGTGGCATGATTCTCGCTTAGGGTGCGAGAGGTCCCGGGTTCAGCTCCCGGACAGGCTCACGCTTTTTTGCTTTAGCATGGTTGTGTCGTACAATACAATTACAAAGTATCCCTTATCGTGAGAATGGCCTGTTGGTCTAGTGGCATGAGACTCGCTTAGGGTTCGAGAGGTCCCGGGTTAAACTCCCGCACAGGCCCACGCTTTTTTGCTTTAGCGTGTATGGTTGGGTCTTACAATACAATTACAAAGTTCCTTCTACGCGAGTTTTGTCTGTTGATCTAGTAGCATGATTCTCTTATAGAGTAAAAGAGATCCAGGGTTCAAATCGCAGCCAGGCTGTCGCATTTTTGCTTTAGCCTGTATGGGTGTGTCGTAGAATACAATTAAAAAGTTTCTTCCACGCGAGAAGGGCCTGTTGTTCTACTGGCATGATTCTCGCTTAGGATGCCAAGGGTCGCGGTTTCAACTTCCGGTAGGGCCCTTGCATTTTTGCTTTAGCCTGTATGGTTGTGTTGTACATAGTAATTACAAAGTTTCCCTTTACATGAGAAGGGCCTGTTGGTCTGGTGGAGCTTCTCTCGCTTTATTTGCGAGAGGTCCAGGGTTCAACGCCGGAACAGGCCCCTGCTTTTTTGCTTTAGCGTGTATCGTTGTGTTGTACAGTACAATTACAAAGTTTCAGTTCACGTGAGAATGGCCTGTTGGTCTAGTGGCATGATTCTCGCTTAGGGTGTGAGAGGTCCCGGGTTCATCTGCCTGACAGGCCCACGGTTTTTTGCTTTAGCGTGTATGGTTGGGTCGTACAATACAATTACAAAGTATCCCTTTACGTGAGAATGGCCTGTTGGTCTAGTGGCATGATTTTCGCTTAGGGTTCGAGAGGTCCCGGGTTAAACTACCGCACAGGACCACGGTTTTTTGCTTTAGCGTGTATCGTTGCGTACAATAAAATTACAAAGTTTCCCTTCACGTGAGAATAGCCTATTGGTCTAGTGGCATGATTCAAGCTTAGGGTGCGAGAAGTCCCGGGTTCAATTCCCGGACAGGCCCACGCTGTTTTGCTTTAGCGTGTTTGGTTGGGTCGTACAATACAATTACAAAGTTTCCCTTGTCGTGAGAATGGCCTGTTGATCTAGTAGCATGATTCTCTTATAGAGTAAAAGAGATCCAGGGTTCAAATCGCAACCAGGCTGTCGCATTTTTGCTTTAGCCTGTATGGGTGTGTCGTAGAATACAATTAAAAAGTTTCTTCCACGCGAGAAGGGCCTGTTGTTCTACTGGCATGATTCTCGCTTAGGATGCCAAGGGTCGCGGTTTCAACTTCCGGTAGGGCCCTTGCATTTTTGCTTTAGCCTGTATGGTTGTGTTGTACATAGTAATTACAAAGTTTCCCTTTACATGAGAAGGGCCTGTTGGTCTGGTGGAGCTTCTCTCGCATAATTTGCGAGAGGTCCCGGGTTAAACTCCCGCACAGGACCACGGTTTTTTTGCTTTAGCGTGTATCGTTGTGTCGTACAATAAAATTACAAAGTTTCCCTTCACGTGAGAATAGCCTATTGGTCTAGTCGCATGATTCAAGCTTAGGGTGCGAGAAGTCCCGGTTTCAACTCCCGGACAGGCCCACGCTGTTTTGCTTCAGCGTGTATGATTGTGTAGTACAATACAATTATAAGGTATCCCTTCACGTGAGAATGGCCTATTGGTCTAGTGGCATGATTCTCGTTTAGGATGGAAGGGCTCCCGGATCAACTCCCCGTCTGTCCCTTGGTTTTTTTTGCTTTAACGTATATGGTTGCGTCGTAGAATAGAATTACAAAGTTTCCAAATTTTTTCTAAATCTTTACCCCCTCGGGCAAACTTTTCGTTTATTAGGTGTTCAAGCCTATGTTTCTGGGGCGGTTTGACTTTCATTTGTTTGGTGCATAACAGTGAAGACGTTTTTCCTTTTACCGCTTGAATTTTCTTCATTGAGCTCAAAATACCGTGAGAGCTTTTTTCAAGCCTCAAAGTATGTTTCTTTCCATTTATATCATAATGTTAGTAACGTAAGTTGTGAAGGATCGGAACTGTTCTTCGTAAATTCGATCGTTTGTCGTAGAAACTCGATTGAACTTTGATTGTGAATGCTGAACATCATAGATCTCTTTCATAAATGGCAGGCCTAATTGATATTCTTTTATTTGTATGTATATTAACCTTCCTAGCCTCGTCAACATTTGTAAAAACAACAGAATTTTCACTCCAAATACACTGCACTAGTTTAAGGTTTGAGAAATAGAGGATATTACATGGCTGCACGTCGATAAGAATTTTATCTTCGAGTGTTCAAGTCGATATCCCACGCGGAGTGAGCGCAGCGAAAGCCAGAGATCGACTTGAACACGAGAAGATTAAATTCGTATCCACAAGCGGACATGTAATATTCTCTTTTACGTTAAAATATATATATATCTGACCTGATATAACTTTAAAAACTATATTAAACTATAAAAACGTTTAAAAAAGTTTTCCAAATTTTCGAACTGCCGTTCGCTAGTTCTTCTTCAGGGACAATAAAACACATAAACTTTCAGAATTCTTAATGAAACTAAAGATTACAAAATTTGCATTACTGTTGTTGAGTGCCCCCGAGGGTCCTCAACAATGGGACATAAGCTCGTGGGAATGCCCTACGTTCTCTTTTATATAGACACCGATGAAATACCAGGACAACAATAAAAATGGTAATAAAAAAATAAAATTGGATAAAATTAAAAATATATAAAAATCAAATAAATGAATAATAAAAATCAAATAAAAGTTTAAAAAAATTAAGACTAACTAATGTCTAGACTGAAGTCGTCATGACACCATTGATATCTTCACACTGATAAAGATAAAAATGGTATCTTCACTGGATAACGAATTTTCGTCGTTGGAGAACTCCTGGTATTTCATCGGTCTTTATATAATAAAAGAATTTATTTCTTTACTTAGTAAGAAAAAATATTTATACAGAGTATTAAAAGTATACATATATTATGATATTTTTAATGTATATTGCTTTGCAATTGATTTTAATAATCCTTAACCTGATTGAGTCATTAGAACCAGATGGATTATATACAGTAAGTCATCAGATGGATCCTTAGTAATTAGAACCATTTGGATGCAAAGTTCTTGTACTGAACCGAGGTACACTAGAAAATGCCCGTCCTTAAACATATATAAACTGCTTCACTAAATCTTTTCTAACCCGCCTTTACTTAGGCGCCCAGTGCTTTAATATTTTAATAAGCATTTCTTTCGAGATAAAAAAAAGGTTTTGGACGTAACGAAATTTTGCTTCTTGTTCAAAAGCCCTCGAGAATTCTCTTCCATTTCAAAAGTGTATAATAATGGTGCATAACTTTAATTTTAATTTTAATGAGTCTCCCTTTTATCTTTTGACAATTATAAAAAAGACTGGCAAAAATTATTACAATCATAAAAAAAATAAATATTGCCAAATAAGAATTGTTTTTTATGATTTAATTGTTTCTCCTAGTCTATTGTCGCCATAGTTGTTAAAATCACACCAAAGTCCTTCAAACCGTAAATATTAACATACACACTGTAATAAATATAGAAATACTACTTTCAATCTTAAAAGAACATGTATATTTACGATTTCACCATTCAAGAAAGCTATAATGCCGAGGTAAACATAATTATCACTAATTTCAAAATTACTCTCTTTCTCTTTGTGCAAATTAGCGCCCTTTGTGAGACATTTACCCAGCCGGACTCGCCGTAAATTGCACGTGAGAATTTCAACATTGACAAAAATGGAAAAGTATTTCACGCCTTTTCAAAGCATGATTAACTCCACAGCCAATAACAAAAATTTTAGCTTTGCACGTCATCCCAGTTTCAGTATAAAATAAAGCACGTGCATTTCCAATGCAGTTTTCTTCCTCTCGCCCCGAGTTGAAGAAACGTTTCAAGAGTGTTGGTATGTATACTCATCAAGTTTAAATTTCGCCTCAAACTGGTACATTTCTGGCAGTTCTGACGATGGTGAATTAGAGGCGAAAGGAGAACTTGTTTGAGTTTTGTGTACAAAATTATATTTTAATGGATCATTTTGAGTAGACGAGACAAAGCCCAAACCGTAAGTTTTACTCTTATTTTCTTGCATGCTTTTTTACAAGAACAATTAACGTGGTGTAATTGGCAAAAATTTGGGAAAATTCGAAGAAATTTCTTTCAATAAACTAACAATGAAATAACAAAATTTTAATATTTGTTTTTATTTTCATATATAAATCACAGCTTTGGTTTGAATTTGGTTCACGTTATCTCAAATTCTCCAAGTCGAATGGAGCACTACTAGTTATCGCTGCTGGCGGTTGTGTAAAAAATGCTTGGTATTTTACAGGTAAAACTGGTTTTGGGAATCGTTGCAATTGAGAACTATTCACAAGAAATTTCCAGAGTAAATCAAAATTAACTGATTTTGAACAATTGTGTGTTCTTGTAAAGAAACGTGCAGCTTGTATAGGAAGGTAAATGAGATAGTTTAGATTTGGAAAGGAGTTATGAATCCGAACTTATCCCCGGGCGACGTAAAATTTCTTTTAAAGTTCTTCCAAAAAAGAACAAGATTTCTGCTTTGGAATTTATATATTTTTATTACAGTTATAACAAAAACTTTGGTATTTTTTAAAGCTTGATGAACCGGGAATTGGGTCAGATTCGTTTCCTTGTCCCACGTGTTTGAGACTCGCAGATTAATCAGATAGAAAATATTCATCAGTTCACACAACTAGTCCTTCTTGTGTGATTGCAAAACTGTTTCTTAATTTTCGGCCTATCATGTTTTAGTTGACTGCCAAGAGTTTTATTGAATCCTGAAAAATGTTTTGTTTTGCGACCACTACGGGAAGGATTTAGGTTAATACAGCATTCATCTGTGGTAAAGAAAAGAAAGATGCGCGGGAACATCACTTTCCAGGTGCGATTTAGATAGCCCAGAACAGCCCCGGGGTAGTTTTCTTTTTTGTATCTTTTTTTTTATTTTTCTGTTCTCGGCTGGGTATCTTAAGTAGGTAACCGTAGTTCAAAGCAGCAAGACCAAAAGCCCGTTCGAGGTAATTAATAGTGAGCTGATGAACAATATAAAGTCTATGTTTTCTATAAAATAGATTAGATAGGACAGATAGGAAGGACGTCTAATGACGGCCATTTTCGGGGCCATTTTAGTAGTCGACGGCCATTTTCGGGGCCATTTTAGTAGTCGACGGCCATTTTCGGGGCCATTTTAGTAGTCGACGGCCATTTTCGGGGCCATTTTAGTGGTCGGCGGCCATTTTCGGGGCCAATCCAGCGTTTGGATTGGCTGCTTGAGCGGGCATTTTCGGGTCCTATCTCACTGAGGGTTTTTCTCCGGGTACTCCGGTTTCCCTCCTTCAGCAAAATTGGCTTTTAACTTTGATTCGGCATCAGTTTTTAACTCCGCCATTGCCGGTCCCAAGTCCGGATGAGAAAGGAGGAGGGTTGTGTATTTTATCACATAAAAAACGTGTTGTACAAATGTTAATTTAAGTGTTATAGGCCCTGCATGAGATGTTATGGTCGGCAGCAAGCAGATTGCTTGGTAGGTTCAAATCCTACACGTCTCCTATGGGCTCATATTTCATCATTGTTTTTTGTATACACTTGCTGGTGCATTCGAATTGAACCTGATGAAGACCGCAGATTTGGTTGAAAATTTGTGTATAACATTTTAAATAGATCAAAAAATAAGGTGTAATAAAATTAATTTAAAATTTTAATTCGAAAGTGATCCTACATACTTTTGATAAATTTTTAAGTTTTAGACCGTGGAAAATAGGAGATACTGACGTTTCGGCTTGTAGCCTTCGTCAGAGCGAAGTGTGTTGGAGATAAATAGAGAGGTGCTTATAGTTATATAGTAGTGCAAATATAGATTGCCCAATGAGATAGATAAAAAAAGGAAATAATGCTGGGATAGAAATTCGTGAGAAAATTATAATAATATAAACAAAAAAACAAAAAAAAAACAAAAGGGTCCGGAATGGCACAAGGAATGCGAAGCCTTCATTCATCCCATTGCAATTTAGAGTACCCAAAGTGTGAACAAGTTGCATTTCTTTGGTTTTGCGACAATCTTTACCGCCGTTGATGAGAGATAAACTGAATGCAACAAAATTAGAAATAGAGTGACTGAAAGAATTGAATGACCCTTATGCGGTCGCGTAAACGGCGGCCAGTTTCACCAATGTATAACTGACGTGTAAAGTTGCTCCCTGGTTACAGTGGAAGCATTGAAAACAATATATATTTGTGAAACTTTATTAATTTTGACTTTCCATACAAATATAAAAGGCCTAAGGCTAATGCTTTGTCGCAAAACATACTGTAACGTTTAAAATAAATTCGCATTATCATTGTCACATTTTTAAAATGCTTAATTTTTGCAGAAAAAAACTTAGGAAATAATGGGAATTGATCATGACAAACAAAATGAAATGTGAAAGTGAAATTCTTTGGCCATATAATAAGTCCTTTATTGAACAAGCTTGTTCGGTCAAGATAGCTAGATATTGGCCTCGTTCTTTTCGTCTCGGTCCATAATAACGCAAAAAAAAGAACTTGGCCAATATCCAGCCATCTTGACCTCACGCTTGTTCAATAACGCAAAATTATGCATTTTCATATATTATGCCTTGAAGTCTCGCAACGTCGCACATAAAAACGAAATGTTTGATATATCAAAATATGTGTGGTTCGGAAACGATACTATTTTTATTTTAATATGTTGTTTTTTCCTTATAATGACAATTTCGTGGTTTGTTACATCGGTATCTAGAATCCACAAAGAAATGAACGATTCACTGATCAATGTAAGTAAGAAAATAAAATTTCGTAACGTAAAATAATTCATTGACAATGTATTTTAACACCAATCCACATTAATTGTTATTACCAACAGAAACATATGATTTTTATGTATTTTGTGACAAGTTAGGATATTCGATACATTTAAAAGTCACGATCTTTTGCTACCGCTGAGTTACCAAGCCTTCTTCTTCTTCTTTCGTGGCTGGCACCAAAGAACCATGATACCAACAAATTTTAACGTGGCTGATTTTGGTATTTTTGCCGTCGTTGCTCTAGTATTTCTTATTGTAGCACTTTTGTCGCTCGTAGACTTTGTGAGTTGAAGAAAATATATTCTAGGAACAGGAAAAATCGTATTCACTCCTTTAATTTCATGAGTAGTTTCCTTGAGTTACTTCCTTCATTAGACACCTTGATTTGAACGTGATTTTTTTATGTTTCTCAGAGTGGAAAAGGAGACAAGCAAGGTATTCCTGGACCACAACCCACGGACAAAGAGTAAGGAAGAAAAAAAATGCTAGATATTCTTTGTTTTGATTATCGTCTTGTGTTTTCAGTATCAAAGTATTTAATCCTTGATTAAAAACGTACAAATGATAATGAAATATATTAAATATACGTAAATTACGTGTAGCATCTGGACACTATGGCTAACTAACGTTAATGGGGAGAGGGTGTTTCAGTTATGTTCTTTTTGTCATGGATTGTAGAATGATGTTTCTGATTTCCCTGCCCTCCTCTTTTAAAAACTATTGTTTACAGTAATTTTAATTACAGTCTTGGTAATCTTGGAGATGTGGCTAAAGCTGGAGGTATATTTAAGTACACAAAGAAGCTCCATGAAAATCACGGGCCAGTTGCCGCGTTTTGGTGGGGGGAACAACAAGTTGTAAGTGTGGCATCACCTGATCTTTGGAAGGATATTCAAGGGCTCTTTGACCGACCACGTAAGAGTGCAATTTGTCATGTTTATGATTTAGTGTTCCGTAGTGATCACCTAAATAGACCTTATTCCAAAATGGCGCCTTTTTGCACGAAAACGAGGCCAAGGGGGCCAGACGCAAAATGTTTATAAGG
>JAOEHV020093379.1:0-15632 GCA_025447995.2 Isaurus tuberculatus
GGAAGTTGAAAAGCAAAATTCTCCCAAACTACTTCTATAGAAAGTATGGAACTCAGTTGGGAGAATTTGCCAACACGGCATTTGTCGTGTTTGGGGATTAAAGGGTTAATATAACACTTGCGCGCAGCACTTCACTTTCTACAAGAAACTGCTAATTTATACGTTTTAGGCAGTAAATTCTCTCAGAAACTCCTCTTGCTGATATGAAACAACTTTTTTGCACTTTAAAAGTGTAAGAATCCAGGAAAACCTGATCCAAGATAGCGAGGAAAAGTGAGTCCGTCAAACCTCAAAATCAAAAGTTTTTTTGCGTAGCTAGCGCTCGTGCCGATGCCTCTCACTTTCAGTTAAGGTAGCTCTATACAGGTTTTTTGGCGCGCTAAGCGTGGGTATGAATGGCATGCGCAGTACCGTAACTTGGAGAATTTCTATTTTGATGACGTCACGAAAAACAAGGGTTTTTTATGGCAAGCCGTAACTGCCAAAAGTCATCCAGTTGTCTAAACTTGTTCAAAACACTACACTACCTATTGAGTTGTTCGGATATCAGTCGAATTTCCCATTATTTGAAAGAAACTCGTCGAGTTTTCGTCGAGATTTTTGAGAAACTCGTCGTGTTTTCGTGGAGATGTAAAAGAAACTCGTCGAGATCTCAACATCAAATGTGTGAAACTGAATAATGTAAATGGGAAACTCGACTTATATCCGAACAACTCAATAGGTAGTGTAGTGTTTTGAACAAGTTTAGACAACTGGATGACTTTTGGCAGTTACGGCTTGCCATAGTTTTTGAGTGATCTTATAATGCATTATTGGACGCGTTCCAGACGGTGAATTTATATGAAAATTGGTACATGGATAGAATTTTTCTTTTTTTCACTGTTAGGAAAAAATCATCAAATTTTATACATACATTAATGTAATACGCGTCAAAGACAAAAATTGCGAATTCCTCCGAAAATTATGTACAGATTTTCTTGTAGCTTTGTTAGTTGAAACTCCTTGGATGTTTACTCTGTTTCCCCCCAAACAAAGAAAACTCACCGTGTAGAAACCTAGAAACATCTTCTAGAAGTCAGGTAGGTTCAAGAAACAAGCCAAGCATTTCTATCAGCAGTTGCCATAGCAACCACACTTAGGTTCTGAAAGAGTCTTCCATACGTAGTCTAAGGCTGTAGGTTTTTATTATTGCCCTTCTACCGAGTGCTATGTGATAAACATTTGTAACATCCAAAGCTTTGTAAAATAATATATAGAGCCAGCTTAAGGTTGAAGATTCTTGACGTCAAACGTAATAGCAAAATAATATAAAAATAATAAATATATAACAAACTATAATAATTACCAAAAAGTTACAGACTAATTTCACTGCGATTAGATGCTGAGTTTACACATTTGCGAACCATACCTTATAAAGATATTGATTCGTCCTGGAGAACTTTCTTGGTACTAATCAGATTAAAAAGTTGATAAATATGAATGTTCAATCAATCTAAACATATACATATCTGTATTTGTTGTTATAAAAACAAAATTTGACCGAAACTCTAAAGTTCGTCTAGCTAGTCTACGCATAGCTCATTAGTTTCTTTGTCAATTGAGGGGAAGAGATTGGTATATATGATGTCTACACGCAGTTCTTCAGGCAACTTCGACGTTTTACAATAAAAAAATTGAAACACACCGAGTTAAAAAAAAAAACAAGGCAAAGCTTATGACCAAAATGAATGAGAATGCAAGTAGACTGTGGCCCTGTCCACACAAGTGCGTTTTCGTTTGAAACCACATACATTTCGATGCGTTTAGGCCTTCTGTCCACACTAAGACAGTGAGTGTTTTCGGCGAAACCGCATCAATTTGAAAACGCTCTCGAAAGTGGATACAAATGGAAACGCATGTCTATTGTCTTCATGTGGACAGTCGAAAACGCAGCAAAATAAAAACGATGACATCAAACGCATGCGCAAATTGTAAAACATCCATCACACATACACAACTCAGCGTCTTCGAGCGTTTTAGTGTTTTAGACAATTGAAAACGGTATGAAAGCGGTAGTGTGGATGCAGATCGATCGATGCGTTTTCGATGGCACCGAAAACGAAGCCAAATGAAAACACATTAGTGTGGACAAGTCCTGTATGAATTAGTTACGTTAGAGGGGGTCTCACGAACTTGCCTCTCACATGATTCTAAACTATTTTAAAATATCAACTACTAAATGGAAACGTTGCATAATTAAGCATATATATTTCATAAACTGTCTCCAATAACCTATGGAATACACTATTATATCTATTGAGTGTTATTATATGCTAAAAGTTTTTTGTTAATGACAAATCCTGCATGTTATTAGAAGAAGAAACGGAAATTTACGATTGAAATTTGTAATGTATGATAATAAGTTTTAAACAATGAGAAGGAATATTTGAATTAATGATACACTAAAACAAAACATTTTTAGTCTCAAGTCTCCTAGAGAAAATGACTGAAACTTTTAAACACAACTGATGATTTTTCGTTTAAATCTGACTCGTAATTGCAACTCCGTCACAAGAATCGTTATATTCATTTTTGGATGTTTGTGGCTTCATAGCTCAGTTGGTTAAGAGAGCTGTACCAGTATCGAAGAGATCTCGGGCTCGAAGTCCTTAGATGCTCATATTTTTCTCTTTCGCTTTCTTTTAAATTGTGTGCAAAACCGCAAAGATCGTACATTATTAAATTGAGAACCAATATTAATGAAACGGGGAAAGGAAATACAATCACATGACTCGTTTACAACAACAACAACAGGTTTATTTTTTTCCAAATATTACAGCAAATAGTTTACAGATACAGTAATTCATATCAAAATAGTGGAGGGTGCAGAATTTACAACCCTAAGGGGGTTAATCAGGCAATCCTGCACCCTTTTGCAGTACTAACAATCAATTATTGTGGCGGCAGATCGGCTAAGAAAGATAGCACATTACATTAGTGTGCTAAAAGTTCATAAGTTGAAAATAGTTCGTGGTGAAACAAATTTAAACAATAGATATTGCGAAAGAAGAAAGTCTTTGAATTTTTTCTTAAATATATTAATCGAACTAATATTTTTTATTTCCGGTGGCGTTTCGTTCCAGACTTTTACTGCGGCATATTTTGCACCAAACTGGCCATAATTGAGATTTTTACGTGGAAGAAAATAGTTATGAGTTTTAGAACGTGTGTCATAGTTATGTATCGAATTAATGTCACGAATCTGATAAGTTGCCCGATGCGAGTTTGTTTTAGTTTTAGACTCACGTTGTTGAGCATTTCTGTCTTTCTCTTTTTTTAAATGAAGGGAGAGATAAAATTAAGGAAGAATCATGACTTTGTTTTTCAAGTTTCTGCCACTTAGTGTAAGCTGTTTTGTTTCGTTGTATTATTTGTTCAAAATTTATTTCCCACTGTTTAATATTTATTAACAACATTACCATTTCAAAGAACTATGGAAATATAGTTTTAGCATCTTTAATACTTACAGACAATTTTAGGTTTTAATGGCAGTTCTTGTCATTAGAAAAATGTTTGCGCGAAATACTATAAAGATATGGTAATTGGTATTTTAGTGTATAAAGTATTGCATACATTTCATACAATATTGGTAGTATGTTGTAATTTATTTAACTGTAAAAAAATTGCGATAATATATATCTTACAGATCTTAAAAACACATTAAAAGCATGTTAAGAAATATCTTAAAAGAATGACGTTTTGACGCTAATCCAACGTCATTATCAAGTCAAAAAATACTTTGAAAAAGATTGTATAAATACGTGGTAAAACAAGAGCAAGAGTTGTTGGAATTTTCAAACAAAATGTTTAGCACGAATGGAGTCACTTTGCGTGTTTTGGCCTGATGAATAGCATCTTGAAAACTAGGCATTCAAAGTTTGAATGTCAGTGTACTTACTAAAGTGTTAATTCCTTCTATGGAATGAACTGTTTTTAATACGTTTTTAAGATATACTTCATTGGAATTTTTTATAGTTTAATGTTTTAAAAAATCGTTTCTTATGCTGTAATATCTCTGGAAATACTTAAAGGTGCAATATCTTAATTTATTACTTGATACTGCAGAATATTTTGGAAAAATGATAGTGACTTAGTCCCCTCCCGGCAACGTAACTTCTCCATCCATTTGGAGTTTCGTACATATCTGACTTAAACTTTACCATCATGTTTGTAATTCAATTTGTATCGATCTTTTTGTGTTCTTTCGGGTTTTAAACAACCCTATGTCACTCGTTGAGATTCCTGGCTTCCGATTACAAGTTCATAGGTTCGATTCTTGACTTTGCCAATATTTAAAAGTTTGTGTTACCTTCTTTTATTCCGCCAAAGCTCAGTTATTACTCAACTTTCTATCCTTACGAGTTCGATAATGGTGTTCCAGCGTGCCGTAGAGTGCTAATCTTGTATTGATTACCGGTGGTGTCCCGTCCAGGGGGAGTCAAAGAATATCATCCGTTTGACATTGCAGATAGCGCATTTTAGCGCCAACTTCACGAGTAACTAGGCGGGTGAATTAAGGCTTTAGCTTCGGTAGTATATTTTAGAATCGTATAAGATAAAAGGCCGTGAATTCCTCTTTAACGTAACTTTTCCATTCATTTTCAGTTTCGTATACCCCTCACTTAAAGATTGCATTGCACTGTTTTGTTCTTTCAGGGATTTTCAAACGACCAGAAGTTCGGTTTATGTTGACAAACTGTAGTTCGCCTGTTACAATTTAAGCAATTTGTGTATAGAAACGAAAATTCATTATTCATGAGCTTTGCGTATTTTGACCTGATTTTTTAGCGACATGAAATTTTACAGCTAGGTATGTGGAAGAATTTCATGCCACATACTGTTTTGATTAGTGGTAAAAGTTTGGTTATCTTTAGTGAAAAAAGCAAAAGCTATATTCTATTTTTACTCACCGATAGGAAACCGGAAACATTGAAGTAACTTGTGTTCTTTCCATACTTATACCGCATTTTATTTAGTATGATAATAGACAATGAAGTGTCGAGAATGTTAAAAATTGTCACCAATTATAAAAACGAAAATGAATCGTTTTACTGTGCTTTAGGAAGGTAAAATAGCATTAGATTTAGAATCATTGCCGTAAATGGTGTAAGGACCTGACGTTACAATCGCTAGACTTTCGTCTGATCAACTCGGTTAAATAATAGATCTTTATTCCCTTGAAATCGATCCTGATAGGTGGCAATCCGATCCTGGGTATTAAAATTGACTTTTTAAATTTTTTTTTGTTATCGATCTTTCCAGTTTTTGTAAAAGTTGATCTTAAAGCTTGTAGATACTCCATCTTGATTATTATAGGCCCTGTTGTTAAAAATTTTGTGTTTTTAATATACAGGTTTTATGTACATGTTTGTAGAAAATTTATTCTTATAACTGAAGAAAATAGTTCGTGATCCTGTAAAAACTCAGTTTTGGTAAAAAAATGATGTTAATACTTATAGACAGTCAATCCTAATGTTTGAAGAAAATCGATGTCCTTCAGCAAAAAAACTCAATTTTTTCCTCTTTTGTAAAAATTTTTTTAATGCTTGCAGAAAATCGATCCTGATGCTTGTGCAAATTCAAGCTTAATAGTAAAATTTTTTATTTCAAAAACTGAAGTGAGTTATTTTGAAAAAATGATTCTCATACTTGAAGAAAATCTATTATGAAGCTCAATGTGGACAACCTGATAGTTTTGATATTTTTTTATAGAAGTGGTTAAAATATACTACTCATGTGATGCCTAATTATTTTGAAGAGTTCGCGTGGTAAATTCAATTGATGGATGAGTGACAAGTGTTGTATGAAGCTATTTGTAGTCACTATAACATCTGGCACGAGGCCAGCCGGTCATCTAAAAAGGTCGTGTGATGCAAATCCTGTTTACTTGTGTTTTAACAAACTCACCAGATACTCGGGACGAGGAATTACTTTGCGATATTAGTTCCGTTATAACCACTTGTTTCTATGCCACCACGGCACGATCAGAGCGGACACGAGCGTTTCTACACTATGGAATTCAAAGCAACAAAAAGCGCTTGCACTTTTTATAATCAGTTTGTTAAGGTACTTTTCAAAATCTGAAAAGAACTTAGATACGGTAACATGGTTTGGAAAGATATGGTTGTTTGTACTGCGAGGTTCTTTTGGGCATTGTCAAAGTTTACGGCAGCGGAAATGTGGAAAATTTTCATTATTTTATTGGTAAGTTCTCTTGTTATCAGTTTATACTTGAAATTCTTAATTTTGACGTGTCTTCATGACTTGAATTTCGGTAGATTTTAACGTGATAAGATAGTTTGTGTATTTTATAATTATTACATTAAAATAACTAGATTATAAGTAGGATTGAACTTTTGATTTGTGTTGAGCAAGAGACTCGCGCTTCAGAAATGATATTGGTTTGTTTGAGTTCTGTGACGCATATTCTTTGCGTGGGACAAAAAATTTATCTTTCTTCTATACATATTCATAAAAGCTCATTTTATAGATAAAAGTTTCGATTTGAAAAAAAAACCACGAAAACTCTCTAGAGTGAACTCTTTGGTCGAAATACAATATCGAGCCTTGTGTATACAATTATCGACTTGTAACAAACTCCACTCAAGTCATGGACAAATATTTCTTTCAGCATAAGTTAACCACAGTTTTTGACTTTGTTCGTTCTTTTTCAAGTCAGTCAGAGCTATTTTTATCGATTTCATATAAAATGTTTTTATTTCTATTAAAATTGCTATTTCTTAAGAAAAGATTCAAGATGATAAGTTACTGAAAGAAAGAAAATTGTATTAAATTTTGTTTAGGTTTTCGGAACTAAACATTGTCCAAGACCACGAACAATTTTTGAACTATATTTCACCTCGGTGATATCAAATATATATCTTGTGAGTTAAATTCTTTTCACAGTTAAAGCTTTAGACTAAAGGAATGCTAAGGAGATTTGGTGATTAAATTTGGATTTTCATTCGCTACATGAAGATATTTGATTTTACGCTTCGAATTTCCAGAACTTGTCGGTTCTTGTTCAAAACTTTCCTATAGTAATATGCAGCGATGACAGGAAAAACGTATCACTTAGCGTGAGTAAAATGTGTATTTGATACGACATCCGAAATTATTTTTAACTCGGCAAAACGTGCATCGTTTAGTCTTTTAATCAGGAAAGAGCTATGCAAGCATTAGCCACTAGAAGTATTCATTTCTAGGAAATTTGAGCTCGATAGTTATGACTAAAGTGAAATTTGGAGGAATTTCTTCGTGGTTTTTGTTGGCAACAGTTCCTGAAAATTTAGTACAAAGTTCCGGCTTAGGTACATTAATGGACATGTGGGTTTCTATTCCGGAGAAATGTATATAACAGATTTGGTCATTTTCTCTGGAATTCCAAGGGCAAATATTATTGTAGCGAATTTATTTATAGAAGATGATGCAAGATTAAGACTTTTTTCTTGCGAAATTTTACTTTCTGAATGTCTTTGCCCTTTTTTGACCACTGTTTGATAAACTGAAAATCATTTTTTCAATCACTCTACTGTAATTCTATTTTTTAGCGGAATTCAAGCGATAATAATTGTTTTTTATGTATCATTCTTACATTTGTTTGTATTGATCCGTTAAAAGCATTCTTAGTATTGTAATTTCTTTGTTTTCATTTCATATATGATCGTATATTTTGACAACAAATATGTTAGTTTTTGTTTCAATTATAACATTAGCATAACATATAACATAGATCTTAGAACATAAGCAATTAAAACAGTTTGGAATGTTTCTTTTAATCATGTAATATATTTAATTTGTAATAGTAACATAAATGATACAAATACATACTATTATCAATTGTATTAACTTTGCAGAACTTAGTTGCCAAACCCGATATAAATTTTAATTGCGGAATGGCTGAATTTTTAAAGTTTATAGAACCCAATGAAGTGATGATTGTTCATTTTGTTTTTTTTTTATGGGAGAAGAATATTTGTGTTATTTATCTTTTATCTGTTGGAACCATTTTATAAAACCCTGTTAAGTGACGACCGTTCATTTGTTTTTGTTGAAGGATAGAAGAGATTTCTGTTATTTATCTAATTTTTGTACCAGGTGATAAAACCCGTGAAGTGAGCGTTTATTTTTTTGGCAGTGGCTATTCCGTATTCGTACGGTACCCGGCGTACGCTGACGTGCGTTTGCTATTCGTACGGGAGTCTGAAATTTCCCTTAAATTTCACGGTAGTTTTAAACTTTGACAATCCCCAACTATTATATGTTAGTTTAGGTTTACGAACAGCAAACGCACGTTAGCGTACGCCGGGTACCGTACGAATAGGCACTGCCTATTTTGTTTGTCTTGAAGAGTAGAAATGATTGGTGTTATTCATTTTAACTTTTGAACTAGTTGATGAAACCCTATAAAGTGAACATTCATTTTGCTTGCCTTAAAGAGTACATACGTACAGTAAATATTAAGCTTAGAATTACAATTTAAGAATTTTAACCCTAGTTTGACTATTTTGACCTTTAATAATTCAACAGTAAGAAAGGTATCGGATTTGTAAGCTCAAAAGACGGATCACGTTCCTGTGGTTTGCCACAAACATTTCACTGAAGCAGTTTCGCAGCATGATGCTTCAATTTCAATTAGTTAGGTCTGTGTTAACGATACTCTTCTTTAAAGAAATAAAAAAAATAGTTTTCACGTTTAGATTAATGTATCATTTTCATTTCATCACTTAAAGTATCATAAAATGTTGAAATATGTAAAAATATGAAGCTTTTTTAGGCGAAAAGTATTTTTGTCTGTCTAGACAGAAAATTTTGAACCAATTCCAACGAGCTTGCCCCGAATCGAATGATTTTTAAAACAAAAAAATATCTGAAATCACGGCAAATTTGGAGTCGAGCTTACAAAAATCACAACGAAGCTAAAAAAATCATTTTAACATTGCAAAAATAATTATACAGCACCTAGTTTTTATTGCTTCTCAGGTATTTTGTTTAATCATTTTCCCGAGATTGAAAATGCTTTATTTCATTGTCCTGCTACAAACTTTATGAGGTTAGAATGAAGTTTTGAATCCATTGTCGAGAAAAGGTCCATGCGCGCAAGGTACAGAACTTTTGCACTATATAATCGGATTAAGTAATTTTATTTGTTCAAGTTAATGCTGGTTATTGTTATTATTTGTTTTTGGATTTGATAAAAAAAAATTTTTGTTTTTTTTATTGAAATACGATATTCACCATGCACCACTTGAAAAAGAAACTGTCGCACGGTGCGAACAATTCAACAAATTATCTTGTACTTTATTATTTCAGTCTGTTTTTAATCATTTTTTACAATTTCTTTTTTAGCGTGACTGTATTGTTGCCTCTCTATGTTTTGTCAGTTTAGTAATATTTCAGCTAGTTAAAAAATTGCTCTTTTCTGCATTTTCGATTTTATTTTGCTCAAGTAATTTTGTTTTTATTGGAGTCAAAGTGATTTTGTAATTCTGTTCTTTCTTCGCTCTGTCTCTTTCGTGTTCGCTGCTTTTGAGTCTCGTTTTGCTAAGTATTCAACAGAATTCGCCCCAATTCCTTTCGCTTTCAGTTTCTTAAGAATATTTTCTGATAGCTGTCTTCTTGCCATTTTAGGTTAAAGGTTGATCGTTCTGCCATATTTGTGGTCCATGATCTGATCTTTCGAACTAGTTTAGGAATAATTTTCTTGATATAATGCTTTTTTCCTAAGTTAAAAAAAAATATCTAGAGTTCTTTTCGGCTTGATCAGCCTTTCTTTCATTGCTTGCTTTGTTTGGATAAAAAAATTTCATTTGTTCCACTGATGGTCTTGAAACTAGCTGTTCTTGTAATATCATTATTTCATTTTCTACTTGTTTCTCTTTTTTATCTCGTTTCTTCCTATAAGCCATTCCCATTGCTCCCAATACACATCTCAGCAGTCGAGTCTTCAGTTGTTAAAGAAAATTCGTTGAAATATTTCAGTTTCAAAAAGCTTTCATAGTGCGTGGGAAGTAAATACGTGTAATTTAGACAACTCAACGTTGAAATCTTTATGATCATCATAATGCAAGCAGCTGACGTTTCGAATCTTAGAACTTAATACACCGTCTTTTTTATATAACAATCTTTTTATAAGAACGTCAGGCTGAAAATTGCCCAAAATTTAAGAACACGCTAAGAACATATACCTGAAGCTGAGGAGAGATGAGACAAATTTTTTTTTTGGATATTGCACAAAACAAGATTGATCATAGAAATAATTTGCGACTTAGTTGATGTTGTTCATTTAATGTTCATTATTCCGCATGTACAATTTTAGCGTTTGAACAGACAAAGACTCGATTCTGTTTCACAAACTCTGCACTATACTAGAACAGTGAATTATAAAACTTCCAGTACTGAACAAAACAAATCATAATTCTATAAAACCCTGGATTTTAAGGCCAAGGCATGGTGAGCAGAACAAAGTGTTTTCATGTCCCAGTTGGAAATAATATATAAGCAATAGTACTAGCATTATATTTTTAAAGAACATTTTAAGAACATTTGAGGCTGAAACCAAAAAAATATTTAAGAACATTCAGCCTCGGTCCAAAAATTAGACGTTCTTATAAAAAAAAGTGTAAGAGCAATTGTAATTTAGACAACTCAGGTTTCAAATATTTCTGATAAACGCCCTAAGTATAGTGTGATAAGCTGAGGTTTCGGACTTAAGACATTTGTCATAATCCGGTTTTTATTATCTGTAATGTTTTCTACTACTATATTTTTAGATTTTGAAACTGAGGAATCTTGCCTGGGCATGTGTCTCCAGAGAATGCGCAAAAGTTTTCATCGCGTTGATTTTTGGTCATCAGGTGTGCACGTACTATTTTCACGACTGTTTCACAACAAGAATTTGTTGCAACACAAACATTTTTTTCTAAAGGGGAAATAGAGTGATTTTTTTTATTTTTTATTGTTCAGCAAATTGATCCAGAGTAGCAACACATTCTGTAAAAAACAATAATGTATTAAGATGCGATTTTAGTTAACATCGACGTAAATCAAGATTCATTGAAATAAAGCGATTTTTCTTTTAAATTGTGAATCGCAAATTTCCTATGATAAGGTACTTGTTAATTCTTTTTCTCATTTGCTTGCTTTGCTTTAATGTTTTAGAAATAACCTGGTATAAACACTTTTTTTAAGAACAAACTTGATAAGAACACTGAGGCTGAAATCGTCCAAAAAATAAGAACAAATTAAGAACAAACTGAGGCTGAAATTGAAATTTATTGAGAATAACTAATTAGTAAAAACATCGCATTGTCTGTGTATGTACTATATGCGACATACTTTACACATTGCAACTTGCACATCTGTAGTTTCAGATACTTGTTTATTTGTTGAATGCTAAACTACAAAGTTTCCATTCAGTGATGTACTGTAATCTTGTAGACCTTTAAAGTGAAAAAAATAACAAACTTCTTTGCGGACTGCAGAAAAAGGCCAAGGTTGTATTTCATTGAACGCGCACACCGCCCATGGCAATTTTTACATAGCGAGACGTTAATGGCAAATGCCACAAATAAGAACAAAATAAGAACATTTTGAGGCTGAAATTGCCTTCAGAATAAGAACATTGAGGCTGAGCAAAATTTTACTGGTTCTTAAAAAAAAAGTGTAGTCAAATTTTGAGTTTGTTTCAAAACCCTACACCCTCCTGTTGGGTATCAATCAATAAATCAAGTTTTATTTGTAATTGGCGCGTGTGAAGTTTGCCAAGACCACCCTAATGCTCTTGAACCTTCAAAAATATCTTATCCTTGACAAAAGTCAATACTTCCTTTTCTTATTGTGTTTCAGTGGCGGTTTTTGATCGTATGTCTAGCAAGATGAATATCAGTAACTGATCTTAAGTCTGGTTGTCATGTAGTCGTATCTGTCGCATTTTCCGTCTCAGAATTCTGATACGAAACATACGACTACGCGGAAACTAGCCCGAATCCTTCATTCTCATACAACCTTTTCTCTCTCCTAAACAGCTGTTATACGAGGTGTTTTGGTAAAATCGTACGGGTCGTACAAGAGTTCTGATACGCCAAGTACGACCACAGGGAAATCAGCTTGAATCCTTCTATCTCATACGAGCGTCATATATCTGTCGTATGCGGCTATCTTACTAGGTGTTTCCGTAATATGAGATGTTTTGGTAAAATCATATGGGTCGTACAAGAGTTCTGATACGACAAGTACGACCACAGGGAAATCAGCTTCAACCCTTCTATCTCATGCGAACGTCATATATCTGTCGTATGCGACTATCTTACTAGATGTTTCCGTAATACTGTACTGGTCGTATGGAAGTTTCACACAACACTAAGACAGATGCGACTGTATGAAAACCACCATGAAACTTTCGATCTCGCACCATTGTCTTTCATCTGTCGTATGGGGCTGTTGTACGAGATGTTTTCTTAGAACTGTGCGGATATTATGAGAATCCTAATACGACACTTACAAGAGATGCGACTGCATGGGAAACAACCCAAACCAAATTTATCTCATTCAACCGTGTTTTATCTTTTTTATGAGGTATCTTGTAAATCCCTAGGCGTCGCATGAGAATTTTTATATCATAGTATGAAAACCAAGCCTCTGTATTGCTATGCAACTGCCTTCTATACATGACATGGCTTTTTACGGTAATTTAAAATCAAGAAAGAAATATGCTAGGTGTGTGAACTTAGTAGTAACAAATATACGACAACTTCTCATGTTTTAATTAACGTGTCTCGGCGGGATCTGCTGTCGTCATCAGAATTATAATTGTAGAACATTTGAACTAGCTATATTCAAGTGGTTGACGATAGAATAATTCAGTAAAGATATTAACGTACAACTACTCATTTTAAATTTGTGAAATCCATGACGCTTCTCATGTTTTAACATGACATTTCTCGGCAAAAACTACTCCCATTATCAGAATGATAATGTGAAAAATAATGAAACAGCTTTTTACAAGTGGTTGAGGACTGAATCAATCAGTATAGATATTTAGATATATTAAAAGGATTTTTGACAAAAAACTCTTGAACTTGTTTGATACACTTGTTTTGTTTAAGTGAAGGCTTGAACAAACTTATGTGAAGCGTATCTTGAGAATAAACTTAACTTAACAATTACTTTATCTGAGATTGCAAATCATTCAGAAGAGCACGACTCGCTGTATAACGTTGATTGATGAGATCAAGTTAAAGATGATAAGTGGCGTTACTTTCTTTAAAACGAAAAGTAAGTTTTAACATAGTCGTTTTTACTCACGTACGCATTTCTACCGTCTGGAAATTCTCCAAATTCTGCGAATAACCCTTGTCAAATGTGTCTAGACGCGTCCCTAACTTGATATTATTAATACTTTATACTAAAAGTAATCAAAAATTAGGTAGCGCGTTCGCTTGTTAAGTTTGGATGGAAATGGTTCCAACTACGTAGCATGTAACTTCGAACTTGTCTTATATAGAGTTGTTCTGCAAAAGTTTGCTGCGGGGGGGAGGGGCATTTGGAAGAACACGCTAATTTATGCGTAGAATTCTCGATTTCGGTCGCCTTGCAAAAGATTAGGTTGTGTTCTCCTTCGTCAAACGCGATAAGATACATGAGTGTCCCCATATTTGATGGTAGGTACTTTATATAAGATACAAATAGTATCCACACCTAATATGGGTATATATATATATACTCTTATTATCCAACTGCAAAAATAACCGTGCAAATAACACCACGAGAGGGTCTGGGACGAGTACAAATATCTCACGTTAGCGTAGTGTTTTTCGCGCGCTTTGATTGGTTCCCTAAAAAGTGAATATCCAGGATATTCACTGATTAGCGATAGAGAAAAACAAGATGGCGTCGCAGGGGGTGGAGCAGGAGGGGCAGGGGTGGGTGGAGCAGGAGGGGCAGGGGAAAGGTGGAATTTAACTCATCATTTTATGATATCATTTTTCACATCTTTTTGTTTGTCATTTTCAGGAGTTTATCAAGAGTTATAGTCTGTTGTTTCCAAAGGACACAAGAGAAATTCATTTTCAGGAAGAGGTACCCAATGTCCTCAAGTCACTTGGGCTTGATCAACAGGAATATCAGATTGGCAAGAGTAAGGTACGAGTTTTTCTAATGAACGCTCATAAGATAAAAACTAGCGATAAAATTTTTCGACGACGTTTCGATCTCTCCGAGATCATTTTCAAGTCTAAAAAACGAATTTGAATTTGCATTTTTAGGTAAAATAAAATCACACGTGAGAATGTGAAAAACGATAAGGTTATGTATATTTTTTTACTTGTTCTTTCAATATTTGAACAAAATCCAAATTTAAATTTATATGTCCTCCACGAATATTATCATTAAATACAAAGTCTGTTCAAGCGCGACTTAGGAGTTCCAGTGACAATTTTTTTAACAAAGACTACTAAGGTTAAAGCTTGTAAAAAGATGCGTTATCACCAAAATTGCTCAATTTGAACGCTATCCCTTTCCCTGAGTTGTACTTTTTCAAAGATCTTGGCACGTATAGAGTCTGATTGTTTATTAAGCGATGGCTTGATCTTACGTATAAATAACATTTCATACACTAAACAATAGAATTTCGAACGACACTTAAGTATATCAAAACAATCAACAAAATCATTGTTTAGTTAATCTATTGTTTAGAAAACAATGGATTAACTTATTCATTTAAACTTTGTACGAATTCCCTCAAGACATCCTTTTTTGCAATTATTATTTAAACTCGTTTAACTTTGTAAATTCATTTTGAAAATGACGTCCAGCGAGACGTCGAAACGTCAAATCTCGTCGTGTATTTTTATTGTTAAATGTTTAAATAAGGGTTTATTACTTGAACTTTTTTTGTTCGTATAAACTGCTTTGCTTGGCAGCTCTGTCCCCCTTTGCCAAACTCGTCGAACCTTCAACAGCATACCCCTCTAATTAGAAGAAAAGGTGCACGGCATCGGCTGCCTTTATTTAAGGTCATAAAGACATCATGTAAGCTAAATTATTTTCCGAGCCTAGTGGCCCATTAGGCCGGTGCTTATCTCCAGTTTCTGTAGTGTTAAGCGGATGAGATTCTCTGACTGACTCCCCCTGGACGGGACACTAATCCATCGCAGGTTAGGCTCCCAACCAAAGCTGGTACTCATTTACCAACCTCGTAAGGATGGAAAGCTGATTAAGCTTTGGCAGAAAAGAAGGTCACAGAAATGTTCCAGTTTCGGCAAAGCCGATGATTGAACCAGGGACCTTGTGGTTGGGATCTTACCGACTGTGCCAACCTATTGTCAAGAACTTGTAGCAACTAATACAGGCATTTACGTCACCTAGAGTCAGGAATTACTTGATACTAGGACGCATGTACTACATATTCTTGTAGACAACCTTCTTGTTAATTTTTAGATCATATTTGACCGTACACTTAGAGAGAGATTTGCGACCACTTAACCGCCGCCTGGTTAGCCTAGTTGGTAAGGTGCTAGTCTATTGAGCGGGAGGCTCGGGTTCGATTCCCGGCCGGACCAACACTTAGGGTCTTAAAATAATTAAGGAGAAAG
>JAOEHV020093489.1:0-11457 GCA_025447995.2 Isaurus tuberculatus
TCCCCCCAACAAAGAAACACACTTAGGGTTTTCATTGAAAACTTTCAAGTGTGTAATTGTCAAATGAAACCAGAAAATTTAATTAATCGTGATATTTGATATTTGTTTCACGGCAAGGTGTGCAGTGTTTTCTGTGACAGAAATCTTTAATAATTGTGCGACACGGCAATACATATATCTGTGCTTTTTACGATGACCAGTTGAATGAAAACAGACACAGCTTAAAACCTAAAGAGTTCAAATAAATATGGTTTAGTGTTTATTTTTAAGTTTGTATATTGCATGCATTTCGACATTTAACTATACAATTTATCTGACTTCCAACCCTAAAATAGCTCTGGCGAAAGTATGTGAAGCTATGGCGAATATTCCTCAAAAGTCAAGAGAGCATCGGCCAAATTCGCCGTTCGTCGGCCCTTATCTGAAACCCTGAACTTTGATTCTGAAACGAATTATTTTTGAGCTTAAAAAGTTCAGAAACTATAGTCGACCAACTCGATATCAAGTATTCCATTGTCGTTACAGTCAAATGAAAACGTAATGTTTTCCCTGTACCATTAAACTTGCAAAATGTAGAAGTACTTCACAAATTATTCCGACTGACAGATTAAAAAGAATAAAAGTATAAGCAATGTTTCTTAAGGGTAGTAAAAACTGCATAAAGGTCAATTACCTGGGCTATTCTGTGATTTTGCATTCCCCCAAACACTTTGGACATACCCTATCAAGAATAACATGGCAATTATTACTTGTTGCTTGATTATTTAATTAACTAAGCCGTAAACAATAAAGCAATCCTGAAATACAGATTGGTTCTGTGGTTCCAACGAAAAAACTGAAAAGATCCACACAAAAAACCAAAGCAGAAAATCACTGTTCACGTATGACCTCAAATTTAATCTTTTTTATAAAAAAAAAAGACGCAAACAACAAAAAACTCTCTTGAGGGAATCAGGCTAGTACAGTGGTTAAAAATTCTGCCTTTTATCTCTGTGACCCTTGTTTGAAACTTGCCCCTTGCAAGTGGGCTATGATTTGGTTAATATCCAAGGGTTTTTCTCCGGGTACTCCGGTTTTTTTCCCTAAAAAAACCCTGCCTCCTTTAGACTTGAACCTACTCTTAATAATAATATGGACTTTGTCATATGTAGGCTAAATAAATCGAGACATTAAAAAAAATTAGAAGCAAAGAGTCACTCCTTGGATGTATACTTATAAAAAGTCAGCATTATCATTACCATTTTTTTTGATAACGTACCATTTGATGTGCTCCAAGAACAGCCACAACCTCTAGAATATTATCATCAAACGAGGGGCCTGTGAAACCCTGTGAAACAAAACATTGGCATAAAAGATTTCATCAACACCATTATAGAAATTAAGAATTATCATCAAGAATAACATCAGAACTACCATCTTTTTTAACATCAACTATATCACACATCAACACAATTACAAACGCAACTAACGTCATAATCATCATCATCCATCATCATCATCATCCATCAACATCATCCATCATTATCACCATTATCATCATCATCCATCATCATCATCATCATCATCATCCATCATCATCATCATCATCATCATCATCATCATCACCATCATGATGATGATGGATGATGATAACGATGGATAATGATGGATGATGATGATGATGATGATGATGATGATGATGATGATGATGATGATGATGATGATGTTACATGTTTAATTTATGCTTCGGGCCAATGTTTAAGTTTGCAGTAAGCCATACTCACATCATCTCGTCTTGTTCCCCAAAAATTTGCACCGCCCATGTAGCTACAAATAAACGTATAGAAAACGAAAAACGATAGCATTCACACTAATAATATATTTTAACACTTTAAACCCTAAACATGAAGAAGGCCTTACTGCAGAAATTTTAAAACTAAGTCCCAGAGAATTTATAAAAACAGTTTAGGAGAAAATCTTCAATATCCGATTTCTCTTTACCATTTAGAATTTTTTGTGTGGGTCATGTGAGGAGAAATCTGAAAGCCTTAAACATTTAAGCACTCCATCACGGCTGCAAAAAGCTTTACTGCCTGCAAGCCGATTAAACAAAGTAATTTTGTAGAAATCATATTTTGATTTGAAATATATCTTAGTTCCCGAACGAAATACGTGTCTTATTGTTGCCATCGGGAACTTATTCGAAAAGTTACGAGAACTTCAACTATGAACCTACTGATTATTTTGATTCCATAGGGGAGTCAGGTTGGCGTAGCGGGCATCACTCGCGCCTCCCACCTCTACGACCCGGGTTCGACTCCCGGGCTCCGCATGTGGGCTGAGATTTGTTGATCTCAATCTGACTCCGAGAGTTATTCTCCGCGTGCTCCGGTTTTCCTCCCTCAGCAAAATCGACTCCCAGCTGATTAAATCTGGCTATGGTGCTCCGTGGTTATCTATGGATCGTACTCTGGGGCCGAGCGCCTAGACAGCAGCAAAGCTTCTTCGGTCCGACCTCGTTGAGCTGCGTCCTCGGCAATTCAGCCTCTGGCTGCAAGAGAGGGCGATTAGCAAACGACCCCTTTCCATAGTATTTTGCTTTTTACGTTGCTCTGACGAAGGTCTAAACTCGAAACGTTATAGCTTCCTATTCTACTTACGGTGATGATTAAACAATTCAACCAAGAGTTGATTAAATTGCATATTTTTACTACTCGCCGACTGACTTCAACAGTTTTTTTTAAAAAATAACAGTTCTACAAAAACTAGCATAAACCGCGTCACAAACTCACACACTGACGCTTTACAATTTTTGTAGGTTCAAGAAACATTCGGCACTCACCTTGGTATGTTTAAAACGACAATTCCTTGCAAGCTTGGAAGATTAATTTTATGGCCATCGCACTAGTAAAATTCAAAGGAAAAAAACGATAAAAAGGTTTGCTTTCGTAATCCTATCGGAAACTAGGCCATGTATGGTAATGAATCAAACATTCGCTTATACAGGGTGCCTGCAGGTTTACGCCCTTGAAATTTAAGGCCTTTTTAAGACTTTTTAAGGCCACTGAAAACTTTCGAAATTTAAGATCTATGGTTCCTCAAATTATTTGATGTAAAACAGCAGAAGCTCAGATTGAATCCCCTCAATAAAATGATAAGCACTGTACTTAATATCCGTGTGATTCAGTTACGACGAAACTACAGAAGAATTCAGTGCAACTAAAGTACTGAAAAGGGCTACAAAAAACTTCAAGATATGAGAAGAAATAAATTTGTCTTGAAAAACAAATTTAGGACTTCTAAAGACATAAACACACAATTTTGCCATTTTCTTGAAAAATAAAAATAAGACTTTTTAAGACTTTTCAAGGACCCGCGGGCGCCATGTTATACATATCTCTGATACTGCCAGAAATCAAAACTTTTTTGATACAATGACCAAATGTACACTGAAGATGTTTTTCGGGTGAAGTGGAGCCGCTCAATCACTCCTTTTAGAGCATTTTAGATTGTTGCCTTTAGTTATTACTTTAGTTATTATTAGTTATTAAACCCAAGATAAAGCTAGCTGTTAAATCCTTCTACAAGCCTAGTGGCCCATGTGGCCGGCGCTTATCTCAGGTTTCCGTAGTGTTAAGCGGATGAGAGTCCTTGACTCCCCCTGAACGGGACACTAATCCATCGCAGGTTAGCTCCCAGCCGAAGCTGATAATCATTTACCGACCTCGTAAGGATGGAAAACTGAGCAAACTTTGGCGGTATAAAAGGTTACATGAATGTTCAAATTTCGGCAGAGCCGAGGAATCGAACCTGGGACAGCCACTAAACCCAAGATAAAGCCTTGAATTAATACTGTTATATGTCTTTTCTTCTCGAATGGCAGTATTTTGAAGTTCAGTAACGAAAAAATTATAAATTTTAGTTTTTTTAAAGTAAAGACATAAAGATAAACAAAAACAAAAAATCATGTCGGCTTTTCACTGGCGATACTGTAAACACCGATATAAAAGACTTCTGAGATTCAACAGTAAACTTTTGACTGCAAACATTTAAACGATCGAGGTTTGTGGTTTCCGGCTACAGGAAAAAAATCTCAATCTAAATATTTATAATCAAGTGAACGAGCCCGCACCTCTAAATGTACTCTCTGGTCCAAGTTCTTGTACGTTCTTTGAACAATCTCTTTTCCCCCAAGTACACCGTACCATAGCATGTTTCTTGTTCGACTCCTGAAAAGTCAGTGGATTAGTTCTTGACGATAATAATAAAAAAAGAAAATACACTTGTTTACGAGGGGTTTCAAAATAAGGCGCCGCACGAGCGTAGCGTTGGCTACTTTTCAAAAACTTGGCACTTTGCCCATGGTTTCAAAAAATAGTTAAATCAACTCATTGCAATGGTTGTCTTGCGTCTTAAATTGCCATGAAACTGAAACTTAACCTTTAGTTATCCAGTGTTTTACCCTAAAATGCATAGAATGTTTTTTTTTGACGTACTAAAATTCCGGAAAAGGGTCAATCGAACGCACCCTCGAGGATGCATGACGCATACCTGTGCTTTTCTGGATGTTCCTCCCTTTTAATATGAAAGTCAAGAGCAATCTTGGCATCAAGTCCAATACCGAAATAATTGTTCATAATACACTTCTCTGTGTAACCTTCTCTGCAAACACGGAAACAAGAACAAAGAAAAAAGTTAATAATATAAGTATCTTTATCATACAAGTACTGAAGATTGTTCAATTATTGGCAGAAATGAAAAATCGTTCCATTTTTAGTCGTAACCAATCAGCTACGCGAACGATGAAATTTCACTGGTGGAAAATAATGTTCGCAGCAGTTAACTGAACGAACGATATTTTTTAATTGTGCAAAGTTATCGTTCGGAAAACTATGTAATTCTTAGCGGCGCAAAAACTACTGACGACCGGCAAACCACTGTCTTTTTTCAATCAAAATGTCAAAAGAGTTTGTGGAAGTTAATTTGGTCCGGTTGATAAGTTTCTTGCGGAACTAGAGAACCAGACGAGTGTGTGAAAAACCAAAAGAGTTGTGAGACTTTTTACAAACCTTTTCGGAAACTAAAAAATCAGCTAAGAAAAATTGAAGAGTGCCAGCCCCAAACTATTGCCACGATGGGAAAGATTGAGACCGCTGAAGAGAAGCGATGAAAAGTAAACTGGACTCGCTTTTCTAGCTGGCGCTTTAACTTTCTAGATTGAAAAGTTTTCAAATCATCGCCGCAAGTAAAGTAAAAAGGTGACGTTTCGAGCGTTAGCTTTTCGTTAGAACTACGTTGCTCTTTTTGCGGTGAAAAATCAACATTTCAACCTAGAGTTAATTTAATTACCTACTCATCAACGTACTTCAGGAGTATTTTATTATTAGGGTAAAATAGTATTTTATTATTATAAAATACTATTCTGCTATTTTAAACCCAGAATAACACTCCATCCTGCATCACATAACAAAAACAAAAATATAATTCTTACACATCAAAGAAGTCGTCCATCATTGGCGTGACTGGTGCACACAAAGCATCTGCATTTGCTAATAGAGCTTTCCCAATCAAGGAGCCCACAAAACCTTCCGTATTTCGCTCCTTCAGAAAGGCCCTAGCAATAATGCACCCATTGAACTGGATTGTCCCTTTTCCTGTACTCGCAAGGAGCTTTTCCTCGATTGGGGGCTCAAAATGGTAAGGATGCGAGCTACCTCGACTAATGCAACGTGACTTAATGGAAGATTTTCTGTCCGACTCTTTTAAAGCCCAGCTTCCTTCTTTGTCAGATTTTCTATTGTCATTGTTGTTGTTTGGAAGTTGGCCTGCTTCGTTGTCTAAAAGAACAAACAATGTAAATGTAAAACCAGTTCTTCTGTATTTTTACTTTGATTGAAAGAAGAATAATTTGAAATGAATTTGCTTTTTATAACGTAATTATCGTCAGTTGAAGTTTAATTCTAACTACTTGGCCATCCTTACTTCCCAAAATAGATTTCTGTTCCATTCTGTTTCCATTAAATACTTTTCTATTGTGTTTAATTCATTCTCAAACTCACCTCCATTGTTTCGATCTAACAGCTCTTCACCAGTCTCCCTCAACCCAGCCAGAGTTGAAGTTGTCATTACGCCCCTAGCCGCTGTTGTTGCTGCAGTTACAAGAGCCTCGGCCAGACTGGACGACACACCTGATTGGGCATTCTGTTCGTCAACCGCTGGTCAATATGATTGAAAAATTTAAATTAGTGACATCAAGGCTCTCAAAGAGTCACTGCAATGGCATAGACCTTTTCTGAGATAGGGAACATATTGCATTCTGGTCTAGCATCAGTACAAACATTTATTATTTAGGTTGCCAAATATGGTGATGTTTGTACTGAAACTAGACCAGAATGCACTTTGTTTGGCTATCTTAAAAAAAGGTCTATTAAAGGCCTGCATGTCACGGATTTATTGTGTGATACAAGGTCACGGTCAGAGCTCAAATTTAACGCTCGCAAACTAGCAAAATGCGATTCTTTTTCGTAATTTGTGAACGAGAGATATATTTACTAGCAAACAGCGTCAAGTTAGAATTACTTCTATCTCCAGAACATTTCAATAAAGCTGTTAGAATGCATGAACGTACGAACACTGTCATTCTCGTTTCAAAACCCTAATTTACTTATAGTGAATAGCGCAACGAGGAGTGGGGTTGGGTACGACGACAAGGCCATCTGTCTGCATTACGGTAAAGTCTTTACTATCTTTTGCTTGTTGCTCTTCACTTGGATTATTAGGATCGAATATAGCTCTCGTTTGACAAATGCTGCATGTTAATGAGGATTCTCCCCAACGAAAAGGGTAAAGTAAAGTGGAAATGTGCTTTGGGTAACAATACCTAGATCACGCTGATAAGGGTACGAAAAATAGGCCCCAAGAAACAGACCGATTATCAATGAATGGTCACTTTAAAGGGTTTCATCAAATGGTTCAATAGTTAGAATGATTAAGAGCAATCTTTTCTACTCTTCAAGACAAACAAAATGGTCACTTTATATGGTTTCATCACCTGGTTCAAAAGTTAGAATGAATAACACCAACCATTTCTACTCCTCAAGATAAACAAAATGAATGGTCACTTTGTAGGGTTTCATCAACTAGTTCAAAAGTTAAAATGAGTAACACCAATCATTTCTACTCTTCAAGACGAACAAAATGAATGGTCACTTCATAGGGTTTCATCAACTGATGAAAAAGTTGAAAAACTAGCATCAATATTTAAAGGCAAAAATAAAAGTTCTTTCGAAGAGTTTCACCAACTGGTTCAAAAGTTAAATAACGCCAATCGTTTCTACTTGTGTCTACTTTAAAGGATAAAAAATACGAGCCGATTTAAAAGTTGCATAAACAACACTATCAATTCTGCTAGACAAGACTTACCTTTTTCAGTGTGCTCAATGATCTGCTTAAGCGCCTTTTTCAGACTATTTGCTCTGGACATAAGCGAATCACGTGGTACGAACACTTTCTGCTTCTCGTTATTAGCACTACTGTTGTTTGGTCCACTATCTGAGCTACTCTCTGAGCTCTCACTTCGAAGGTCCTCCTTGGCTGGTGTGGGAAGTGCCTCGGATTCTATACTTAACGTCTTTAACAACAGGTTAAGCTTCTCGTTAAGAGTTGTACACTGAAGCAAAATATCAAAATAATCTAATCAGTACAGTTCGGATTAATTACATAAATTTATAGATCTTATTAAAAATGGCGCAATTGTTAAAACAAACCTGCTTAGAAAAAAATATTTTAAAAGACATTTCAACTTAGGTTCAGAGGCTAATCAGAATAAACGTGATTTAATCAACCGTAGGTTGAAATTTTAAATAACACCATAGGTAAAGTAAGAAACTGACGTTTTTGATTGTTCTGAAAGCGGAAAACAATGTTAAGAAGTCATTATGGAAAATCTATCCTAAACATTAAAGCTAATAAAGGTCATTGAGCGGACGCGCATATTTTTAAAGTGCCAATGACGCGAATTTTTTTTTTTTTTTTGCACATTTGGAAAACATAGAACTTCAAACATACGATTCCAAAGTTTGAATTGTGTAAGATAAGAACTAGCAATTTTATACGCGGTTTAATATTGGTTAATTTGGTCACAGGGACTGGGTCGAGTGACCTAATATAGGGGACACAGGGACTGGGTCGAGTGACCAAATATAGGGGACACAGCGGTGAGGTTTTCTTTTATTTTTAATTTGAGTTCAGAAATTTAACATGTCATTTCTTCCTGTTTTAGCGATTTTGCCAGTTAGGGGTGCCAGAAACGCGATAATCTCCTCTTTCTCCCCTTTCCTGCTTCTCTTCCATACTAAAAAGTTAGTTTGTGCACCCTAGACTACGTCACGATCAACTGCGACGTGATATTTTGGCCGCGCGAGATAACTATCATTTTTCAGCTGAAGTTTCCGAACTTTAAGCGCGTATAAAATTGCCAATATTTGTCCTACACATCTGAAATTTCGGAATCGAACGTCTGGAATGCTATATCTTCCAAATGTGTGAAAAAAATTTTGAGCATAGGCACTTTAGTGTGAAAAAAGCGTTCAGTACAAGTAAGATTTAAAATAAAATTTACAGTACGAAGCACATTACGGCGAAAACCGCTCCTTACGTCATAAATATGAAACACAAATATCAAACTAAACTTTGAAATAACTATTTGAGCCAAGCTAAATCCTTTTACGAGCCTAGTGGCCCATGGAGCCGGCGCTTATCTCCGATTTCTGTTGTGTTAAGCGGATGAGAGTCACTAACTCCCCCTGGACGGAAAACTAATCCATCTCAGTTTAGCTACCAGCCGAAGCTGGTACTCATTTACCGACCTCGTAAGGATGGAAAGCTGGGTAAGCTTTGGCATAAAAGAAGATCACACAAATGTTCAATATTCGGTAGAGCCAAGGAATCGAATCTGGGACCTTGTGGTTGGAAGGCAGAGATCTTACCAACAGCGCCAACCACCCCGTCATATTTTTAAATACCAAAAAATCAGATCAACTTTGAAATAACTATTTGAGCCAAGGTGCTTTTTAATTCTTTAAAAACAAATAACTTGATACTAAATTAAGAAAAGGTGATGGTCGGTGCTTTTCACAGCTTTTGAGTTTTGCATGAGGATGGACCTACAAAAAACCAAATTGAGTTAAGGGGATTCAACCCTAAAACAACGAACAACCGAATCAGCACTGAATTCGCCCGAGTCCTTTTCCGTTTGTTTTTTCATCAATACCTTGTGTGCCAAGGAGTCTGGGTCTTCCGCTCCGTCGGGATCAGAATTCGCTGAAGCAACTCCAACCTTAGCGACGAAATTTTTCACTGTCTCACACAAAACCCTGAAATACAAAACGTTAGAAAATATTTACAAAATAGATTTTTTAGGAAAACTAGTTAATGATCTAGATTTATCATGCATTCTAGACCTGTCAAATTTTTGATGACAATCTCTTTAGCGTAGTGCAGGGGGCTGACGTTTCGAGCGTTATTCTTTCGTCAGAGCAACGTTTAAAACGTAAGCTCCTTAGACTACTCACTACAAATTGTCACTACTCACTACAAGAAGTCTGGTTGGCCTTGTGGTTATCATCCACGCCTCCCACCACTACAGACCCGAGTTCGAATCCTGGGGTTCGCACGAGGGCTGAAATTTGTCGATTTTAATCTGACTCACTGGGTTTTTCTCCGGGATCTCCGGTTTTCCTCCCTCCTTAGAATCGACTTTTCACACCAAAATCTGTGCCGACGACCGCTAATACATTAGCCCCTGGCTAGGGAGATTGGGCAACCACTCCCTGCGTGTAAAGACGTTAAATAAAGTATTTATTTATTTATTTATTTATTTATACAAGTATCACAGGATTCGAAATCGCGTAAAAATAAGCATATATTTATAATCAAGCAAAAAAGTATGTTGCCTTGAAAACAAAAACATTAGGGTCGATACCTAATTCGTGGAAAGTATGAAAAAACAACTCAGTATATCTTGTAATATTGAACTGTTTGAGGTATGATATATGGACCAAGTTTCATCTCACCAAGACTACTCAATGTAAACAGTTCAGTATCTCATTACATTTCGAATAACCGATTTGAAAAAAAGTAAACCCTAAGGGTCTGTTCACATAAGGCGAGATATGTCGGAGGGTAGAGCTATCTCGGTCCACAGAGATATCTCATGCCAAGCCAAGTTTCTCTACATTTACTTTATGTTCCAGCCATTCCGTTCACATGAAGCCGAGACAACTCGGGGGTGCGAGATATCTCGGTCTGGAAGGTAGGGATAGCCCCAGGGGTAAAGTTGTCTCGGTCCATGTGAACGGTTCACCCCGAAAATAGCTCGAGGGTTAGGGGCAACTTTGTGCATCATGCGCATGTGTTGCTATCAGAACGAAACAAAATGGTGGACATCTCGAGACATGGCGAGACATCTTGGTGTCTGTTTTTCTCATGTGAACCAGGGACAGTTTCATCCCAACCAGTACCTCGCCGAGATATTTCGCCTCACGTGAATAGGCCCTAAATATGTTATCTTTGAATAGTTTTGAAAAAAATCTATTGAAGTGTATCGGTGAGTACGTAAAACACACGATTTAATCAACTCTAGGTTGAAATGTTTAATCATTGCCATGAATAGAGTAGGAAGGTGACGCTTAGAGCATTAGCCCATTGCTAGAGCAAATAAAATGAAGTTCTGAAATATAGCTTGTAAGCTTTAATTTAATACCCAGTTCAGTACTTACAAGAGGGGGGGGGGTTACGAAAAAAACGTTTTTAGGTCTCCGCTCATGATCTAACATGTATGTTACCAAATTATACACTCAAAACCGGGAAGAAAAAAAAAGTACAAAATGCAGGAACAACATCTTATTGAAAACCATCTACATGCCTTGCCGAAGAGATGACAACTGCATGTTGACTCGAGTGTAGAATTCTCGTCAGATGAGTAGCCACGCTATTCTCGAACACGTCAATATTATCAACTTCTTGTCTGTACTGAGGAGACAAAACAATCTTGTTAACTTTGCAAGACCAAATGTGAGTTGAATAGCAAATAACGGTATAAATATTGCACAGTTTTTACAAGAGTTATTGTTATTGAGGCCAACGTGTTGAAGTAAAGGTCTAACCCATTTAAACAAGGATGACCTGGCCCATAAAACTTAACCCCGGCCCAAAGTTACCAGTAAGCATGGAAAACATCCAGTGTGCTACAAAAAGCAAGTTAAATGACCCGCTCTTAACATTAGTTATGAAAAGTCACGCTAGCTCAGTGGGAAGAGAAACTGACCACTAATACGAGGCTCATTAGTTGCTTATCTACGTAAACCCAGTTAAGTGACTTGCTATGTGAGTTCCTATTGGGAGAACATCTGGCCGGTAATCAAAGAGTCGTGGGTTGTCTTACCTCTAGAATCAAGTTAAGTGGCACGCTCTCCATGT
>JAOEHV020093581.1:0-15628 GCA_025447995.2 Isaurus tuberculatus
TATTTTAAGACCCTAAGTGTTGGTCCGGCCGGGAATCGAACCCGAGCCTCCCGCTCAATAGACTGGCACCTTACCAAGTAGGGTAACCAGGCGGCGGTTTTAAATTTATGAGGGGAAAGAGAATTTTCGCGTGTTCCGCGCCTAAACAAATCTTATCTTCAAACTGCCTTATCAGTGCGTGTATCACCATGGCAAAGAATATCAGAACGTGTGTTAACCACTGCTTTATTACTTGGCAAAAATATATTAAATTTATTTTAAACTATCTTTTCCTAACTTGTACAAGTTCGAGTAAAATTTTTGGCTTTGACTATAGGCAAATGATAATTTTAAAGTTATTTAAAAAGTTTCTGCCCTGAAATTCAAGCCCTCTGCTATTACTTTATGAACAATCTCTTTCAAATTCTGATATCATTTACACTAGCTGAAAAATGCTTAAAATTTAAGAACAAGCTAAATCATAACCAAGGATGAGAGACAGTGAAGAAATTTTGTTGGTAAACTGCAGAAAATCAGAAAAACAATATTCGTTGGATAACAGTCGTCAAGCAACATGGTTTTTAAAAAGTGTTAGCAATTAGAACGTTCATTTTACAAGTATCATGTGCACTTACACTCTTTTTTTATAAGAACGTCTAATTTTTGGGCCGAGGCTGAATGTTCTTAAATATTTTCTTGGTCTCAGCCTCAAATGTTCTTAAAATGTTCTTAAATATAATGCTATTACTATTGCTTATATATAACTGGGACATGAAAACGCTTTGTTCTGCTCATCATGCCTTACCCTTAAAATCCAGGGTTTTATAGAATTATGATTTCTTTTGTCAGTACTAGAAGTTTTATAATTCACTGAGCTAGTATTGTGCAGGGTTTGTGAAACAGAATCGAGTCTTTGTCTGTTCAAACGCTAAAATTGTACATGCAGAATAATAAACATTAAATAAACAACATCAACTAAGTCGCAAATTACTTCTATGATCAATCTTGTTTTGTGCAATATCCAAAAAATGTTCTTCATCTCTCAGGTATGTTCTTGGCGCGTTCTTAAATTTTGGGCAATTTTCAGCCTGAAGTTCTTATAATAAAGGTTCTTATTAAAAAAAAAAGAGTGTACACGTACATCAAACCACAGCCCCCATTTATTTTGATACAACAAGCGGTGTCTTTAACGCAGAAAGGGACTCGCTTTTCTGTTTCACAAAAATGTAGACCAAAGTGGCGGTTAAACACTTTATATGTTTATCACAATTTGCAACATTTACCGACAAAGGAGAACATGAAGGTGCAGAAAACAACCAATAAGGGAGTTAACGAGTTCCTACATCGTGTATAAGTTTTAAAAACAAAAAGAAAGCGGAGCTCAAAAGAAAATTCATTTTCATTCTTTCGTTCGGGTTGTAAAAATCGAAAATACACGCAAATGAACATCCAATTCTAGCAAAACTTAAGAACATTTAAAGAACATTTAATACTGGAATCATCAAAACTTCAAGAGCATTCGGCCTTGTGCCAAAATTTAAATAGTATTTTGAGTGTAACCATAGAAATTTTTTCGCAACGTTTGCTTAAAAACAATATTAAAGCAAAACTGATTTCTTTCGGAAAGCGTCGCATAAAAGAATTTTAAATTCCCTTAAGGCTTAGCCGAGATCAATCTGTTTACATTCATAAAAGAACAAACTTAAGAAAAACAACAAGGGGTTCATATAAGCCTTGTTAAAAACAGCTGATTCGTGACCAAATTCAATATTGACTTTTATAGCACTCTTGGAAAAACCACGCTATAAGTTATTTAGTCGTTTCTCGTTCATGAAAATAAGTATCAATTTCGAAAATACTCTGCATGCTATGTTTTAAACATTTCACAAGCTTTAAAGCTTATTCTTTTTCATTGGTACACTGTGGTGGGCCATTTGCTATTTGAAATATTCTTTTCAATTAACTTTGTTAAGCATGGCAAAAAAACTCGAGATGCCTTGAATATTTTATATTTCCAAACTATAAACCATTGTTTCCTTCATACATTTTCCGGCACATCATGATCTTTTAAGATATCTAAACCTGAGGTTCATCTGTTTGACGTTGTTTTGATTTTTATTAAAGTTTATGATCATATTTTTTGTTAACAATATTGAAATCGAACGTTGCGCATCATTGACATGCAAAATTATTGCTTTCACATTTATTGCGCAAATATCTATTTTTTATAGCGTTATTAATTTAAAATCCTAATGTGAATGGTCTCAAATAACTCTATTTTGACTTTTGTACGATTCAATAGCCTTTTGTGTTAACAAAGTCCCAAGGCGGCCAAGTAAATCAGTTTGTTTTGGTATGTTGCTTCATTTTGCTTTTAATTTTGGTTGTGTTCTGAAGCTTATATACACTCTTATTAGGAAAAAAGAAAAGAAAGTACTATCATTAAAATCTTGGTTACTTAAAAGTATAAAAAGAGGGAAGACACCTTCGAAATTTTTTTTGCATTAGTTGCTGTAGCAACTGTCGACTCGGTTGCCCGGATACCAGCGACTAAAACACGACAAAAACAATTCTTGAAGCAATTTCAGTTTATGACAAAAACTGATAATATAGCTTTCTTTTTTTTTCACTGGCTATGTATTGGCTCTGCTTTTTGTTATTTTGACTTCAACGTATTCATCTCGAATGAATTGGGAAGTATTCCTCGATGTTCCCTTTCGCGGGTTTAATTTTCTCTCCCCGGTCTCCCGTTCAACGGACGCGCTCAGATTTTTGATCTCCTGGCGAAGTTGACCTATAAACTATTAGGAGATCAATACAAGAAAAAAATAACATTTTAGCTTTCTTTTACTGTCTGAAAACAAAGTCTTTCATTAAATAGTTTTAAGAATTTGAGTCAAACTTAAAAATTTTACTATAAAGTTTATCTTGTGTTTATTTTATTCTCAAAGTATTGACCTATAAACTATAAGAGATCAATACAAGGGGAAAAAGAACACTTTAGCTGTCTTTTTTTACTGTCAGAAAATAAAGTTTTTCATTCACTAGTTTTGAGTCAAACTTGGAAAATTTTATTTATATCGACCCTCCAGTCACTGCTTATTGACCAAATTTGGTGTTGGCCTACCCATGGTGCTCCACGTGCCAAATGGTCTACTTTCGAGTTCTTTGCCTCTTGTGGGAAGATGTTGTGATGAGGCTGTGGTCATGAAATTCCTATTTTCTCTCCTGTTCTTGTTTCTTTTTTTCCCAAAGGGACACCAGTTCGAACAAGGTGAGTAAAAGTGTCAGTAAATTTTAATTTTTAGCACAGCAAAGAAAAACAACGGGTACCGAAGTTTTGTCTAAGTCAAACGAGTAGCAGGTTGTAAACTCAAGCAAGCGTTCGAATTTCGACCAGATAGCCAGTTACCTTAGACTAAAATTACGAAGCATGCTATTGCATTTTGTCTTTATTAATGACGAAATTAAGGAAAAAAAAGAATGTTGAAAGCGAAATATAAATAACTGAGCACAGAAGTTTGTGCTATGTGACAAGACCAAACCTTTTCCGCGATTGAGTTTTTAATTACATTATTCATGTTGAGTTTGTTCGGTTCAAAATGAAATATTTTGTCAACTTTATACGGTAAACCCGTCCTCCGGTACTTAAATATTATTCTGAGTGTTAGGCCTTTCGTTCTGCATGCTCGCTGAACTACCGGAAAAAAATAAATGAAATTTGAGTCCTTTTGGTACATTCGCAGTTTTTGGTTTTTCCGCCGGGAAAATGAATATTTCGGTCTTTGCACCCAGTGAGTCGAATATTAATCGACCTTCGAATTGAAAAAAATTAAAGGATTTGTTTTTTATTTCTAGGGTTGAATTTATATCTGTAATGAAGGAAGCTGTGCTTGCCTGAATTTGAGTATTAAAGTATATGATTCTACATTTCAAAAACCGACAATTTCTTTTGCACGAGTACAGCTCAAATTTCGATTCGAATGATAAACGGCACGCTCGACTGAATGTTTTTATTTGCGAAATATCGAATATTCTTTTACTTGATTAACGCAGTCATTTGGAAAATAACTTTTCCTTATTTCCACAAGTGTTATGCGGTTAATTTTGTCAATTCTTGATCATTTGATTTGGTTATTGTGGCGTAGTTTCGTTTCTTGGTTTTTTGTATACTAACATTGCTGCCTTCTTCTCGTGCTAGAAAATTACGACGAAAGCGAAGATGTGAGCAATTTATCGGTAGAAGGAACCGACGGTTCCGAATTAGATAAAATCTACGCAGCACAGTTTTTCCAGCCGACTGACCCAGCTACAGACCCTCACAATGTAGAAAATGAAAATACCGTTGTCCCGTCAGTTGAACCAGAAGAAAACAGCATCAATCCCGAGTCCATTCCTTCAACGGCGCCGGCGACAGCGCTTGAAGTTTCCGAGGAAAATTTAAGTTCCGAAGAAAATGCTGACTTACTAAATAATGAGGAATATAGTATGTTCTCAGATCAAGGCAGTAGCGTCAAGGCAAATTCAAATTTTGACTTGAACAATGGCAAATTCGACGAGGAAGGTAAACGCAAGTCGGCTAAATTGTCAAAGAAAAACAGAGTTATGGATGTCGTTGACAAGGAAACTTCGAAGAGAAACAAGGAAGAAAGGGAGAACAAACGTGGCTCAGCGTTGCCCGAAAAAATAAAAATTGATTCTAAGAAAAAGTTGGAAGAAGAAGGTAGAAAGACTAAATTTTTACTGAAAAACAGGGACAAATCTGGAAAGGTGGCAAATGCCGAACAGAACATTAATTTAGAAGAGAACTCGACGGCAAAGCCGCCGTATGTCTTGAAACACAAAATGGTCGGTGGTAAAAATGTAAAAGAATTGGAAAGCGTCTACTTTTTAAGTGAGTATACTATTTTTTCATAGAGCGTGGGAAGTCAAGCCAGTGTTCAGAAAATAATCTGTTTTTTTTTGCTCTTTCTAAATCTAATAAAAGTCGGGAATATCCCTCAAGCGAAGAATAAAAATTTTAAAAGTTCTATTTTCATGTTATTTAACCTATGGAAATGTTTTGAAATAATCGGTACAAAAGTTAAAATAATTGCAAAATAGAGATTTCTTATATTTATTTAATTGAAGAAATATAATTTTCTTTTCCGTCATTTCGCCATCTCGGTGAGAATATTAATGAACTCGTCGATACATTAGGTTCGTATGAAAATAAATATTTTTCTTGAATTTTAAAAAAGGTGTTAGAAAGTTGGTGATAATATAAAAGAATTTGACAGTTAGCGATTGATCAGTTCACGGAATGTTGATATTTCTTCAAATTTTATTGATAGTGTGTTGTGATTTACATTTATACACAGTACAGCTGTTTAGCCAGTTTAGCGGGGGGGGGGGGGGAGGTGGGGCAAAAGAAAGTTTCTGTCGGCTAAAAAGTTCATATTGTAATTCCGGAAGAGACATATCGTGTACTGTTGATTTTCAAGATTTTAAATTTGAATTATTCCTTACAATGTGTGGGAAGACTAATTATGTTTAAAGAGATGGATGTTTTATGTTGTGAGAGATTTATTTAAAATTCCCACTCTCTTGAGACTGACATTTAAATTTGGTCAAAGTTTCTGTATCGAAAATTACTATTTTTAGTCCTTATTGTAAATATGGGTCCAAAAAGACAAAATCAAAACTAAATTCCATCCTTTTTGAAATAGCATAGATAAGGTCCATGGAGGATTATTAATTAATGATTACAGAAAATGTTTTTTGTAAATTATTGATATGGAATCAAAGCCCAAAAATTCCAGAGATTAATTTTACAAAAGTTGTTGAACATAGTCATCAACATCAAGAAATGTTTTTAGTGTGCTTTAAAATTTTTTGTTATAAGTTTCCCACCTGCTGTTATAAAAATTTTTATGTTTTAAAACTATCATTACAATTTTTTAATTTCTAGAAAAACAGCTTAATTTATAATCGATGTTTGTTATTACCATTCTAACCCGAGACTAGAATAGCCTGTAACAAAATCATTCCAGTTAGAAATTTAAATTATTTTAAAATAATGAAGAAATTAATAAAGATTAGTATCTTGGCATGTTATTTGGAAAGATATGTTTATCTTCATTATGAAGAACTCTTGTTTTTTATTATATTTTAAACTTTTTGTTCTCTCTATTTTGTCATATATGACAATAGCCTAGTGTGAGAAGATGAAAATTAGAACATTATTACATTTATCTTAAGTTTTTTAATTAGAGTATTTTTCATTGAAATGGCCTTCAAGGTAATTTTAGGTTCACTAGTAAAATATGTCACTTGTATTCATTGTGAAGAATTATGTTTAATTTTTGATAATAATTTTATATGTAATGCCAGATTTATTTTTCCAGTGCTAAATATGCTTGAAATTTCCTAACTCTAGGTCTTTAAGGTAAAACATGTGACAAATTTATTATAATTTTATGAATGTGTATTTTATATATATGATAATTCAAAGGATCAGTAAAAGAATCTATTTTGATCAATTTGCGACACAGTTTTAAGTTTGATCGACAGATGTTTTCATATTGTTGTAATCGTTTTGGTGCTTGACTAGGATTTTATAAACTAATGATTCCCAAATCACAGGGTTATTTACAAAAAGAATCACAGTTTGTGTGGTAAAAATGCATATTTTGTTAAAATACCAGCCAGGATAAATCCTTACTTTTCTTAGGATTTTTATCTTGTTCTAATATTTTTAAGGCATAAGAGTTAATCTCTGTTTATCTTTGTTTTTCAGTTATTGTAATTGGTTGTAGTGTTGCTGGTATTGCTGGGCTTGCTCTTGCAGGATACTGCTGGTATAAGTGAGTAATTTGTCCCTTGTCAAACTTTTGCTTTATTCCTGGTGGTAATAGGATGACTAATGGATTTTTTTCTTTTTCCCATAAACTCTGGTTGTCTAATCACAGAAAATTTTTAGAATTGGCAAATGTTTGTAAAGATCATGAATATGTTGTGTCAAACACAATTCAGAAAAATCAAATTTGAGGGTCTTCTTATTATCTGATTGCAGGGGTCGGCAAGTGCTAATCCTCATTGTCAGTTGTGAGGCTTTGATGGGACTCAATTCCATTGCAGATTAGTTCCCAGAAGAAGTGATATTTTTTTTACCAACCTTGTAAGAATAAAAAGCTTACTTAGCTTGCAGAAAAGGAGTCACAGAATTATTCAAATCTCAGTAGAGCCCTTGGTCAATCCTGGAACCTTGTGGCTGGAGCAAAGAGATTTTAAAACCAAGCCAAACTCATTGTCATGTGTCTCACTTAGTAAACACTATCAGGAGTAGTATGAGTTTTAAAGTAATGACAGTTATGCTATGTAAATTTATGCTAATTTGTTTTAAGATTTTGGAATACAGTTTGCAAAGAGTTTTCTCAACAATTTTTTAATTAGTTTTTTTTCCCTGGTATAAATGAGCTGGTTTTTTTATGCAGGTTACACACAACAGCCAAAGCTGTCAGTGAAACTGAATACCCAGGATCCTATGGTGCTGCGGCAAAGAAACAACCACTTCATGCTATGCAGGTGGGGATTAGATGGTAACTTTTGCTGTGCATTCACATGTGCTTATGTTCTGAAGTTTTGAGATGGAGTGTGACTTTTAGTGGTTAAGGGTGTTGAGGCTCAAATTCCACTCTGAAAACAGAATGGGTTAGTCCTTGATGATTTCCCTGGGTAAAACTGGACATGCTAAATGTAAATAACCAATTAGTGTACCTCACACCAGCTGGGATTCTTAACTATTTCAGGATGGTATTTTAATTATGACACTTACAAGCCGCTAGTTGGGGAGCTGTCATTAAAAAACTTCTTGTTTATTTTTTTGCCTGAGATTAATATCGCTTTTTAGTTGAGTCTGATTTTAATGTTTTTGCAGGGTCTTTTTTTGGTGCATATAAAAACAGACACAGGGTTTCATTATTAGTTTTTAATGTTGGTGAACAACATGCCTTAGTCGTTGTCCCATGGTCAGATCTTTTTGTGGTATCAGCAAACCGAAAATCAACAAAAAATTTGGCAGTTAGTTGCCAAAATGACTATCATTATAAAATTCATGGCAGTACTAATCTCATTCATGTGTTACAGTCCGGTGATAGCAAGTTGGATTACAATGCAGAAATGTATCATTACCAACATACAAAGAGCCAGCTTGCAGCCATGGAAAAGTAAGTTTAACTTATTTATAATAAATATTTTTTTAAAAAAAAATCTATTTCTAAAAGCTTATTCCATCTATTTTCAGTTTGCATAAATGAAACAGATTTTTTGTCTGTGCTGCTTATTTATTATTCAATATTTGTATGAGGAACATTAAGTGACACCTAGAAAAATGGTTTAAACACAAATTAAAGTGGACGGTTTGAATGATGTGTTTCCCTGGATACTACAGCTAAACTTGTAAATGTCAGAAGTTCTGGGTATGGACCCTGGCAGACCACTGTATTATGTCTCAGTCAAGATTGCACTTGATTCTACCGCGACCAAACACTGAATATGGTAAAACAAACCTTTAGCTATAGTGGAGCAGCATTATGGAATTCTATTCCTGGTGACTTAAGAAAAGCTCAAACCCTGCGGCATTTCAAGATAGGGTTGGCTTCTTTTTTATTGTAGTAATATAGCAATTTTTTTTACTGCATGTTAATTTTATTTACTTTTATCTTTTCTGCCCTGCCCCTGTCGACGGTGTATATTTTGTAATTACTTGTTGATCAAGGCAGAGTGGAACACGGCCTATATCTGTAAACCATAACATTGTTATGAGATTTTAACCGTGTTTAAATAAATAAAGGATTCATCATCATCATCTCAGACAAGACACTTTACCTGACGTTTTTCTTTTTTTTAATTACTCTATATTGAGAAAGTTTGTTTAAACTTGAAAGAATATACAGATTCTCTGTTAAACATATCCTAGCTGACTATTTTCTTCAGCTGATCTTGCATATATCTCACTCTTTTTCTAATTTTCTCATTTTATTCATGCTTAGTGTTCGTAATTAAAGGCAGTTATATTAAAACTTAGTTTATATCAATCCAATTTGTTTGATATGACATTTGTAATTTCCTGTTTAGCATTGTTATTTGTGGTTATTGCTGTCTGGACTTAATTATTTTTTCTTACTATTTGCAAAGGCATTGATGCTTTCTATAAATGTTCTTATCTGTTATATAAATAAAAATAAATTGATCAATGGGTTAGACTCCTGTCCAGAATTAGTCAGAGGCTGGTCTAATTAATGCTTTATTAAGGGAAAATAAAACTAATCTTGGTTTTGGATCAACACACACATTCAAAAAGGCTGCTGTATCAATTTTATGTTTTCAGTTTTTCTCTGTTTTGAAAATACTGAAAATTAAACTGGTTTGTGTTTTTGGTGTGCTTTTTCAGTGTCTTACAAAAAACTAAAAGTGGTTGTTTTTTATTCATAGAAAAAAAAATTTCTTTCAAAACCAACTAGAATTTAATTTTATTTGGCCTAAAGCTAAGATAAATGGTCTAGTGCAGAAACAATGTAAGTGACTTTTGATGAAGTTGTCAACTCTCCCTACATTATCCCTATTATCTCTTCATAACCATTGGGAGAATTTAGAATTTCATACAAAGTCATTTATGTTACTTTTGCACTAGACAAAAACGATGTAAGTGACTTTTGATGAAGTTGTCAACTCTCCCTGTATTCCCATATTATCTCTTCATAACTTTTGGGAGAATTTAACATTTCATACGAAGTCATTCACATTGTTTTTGCACTAGGCCCATCAATTTTTTTGTGAGTTTCTAGACTTGGATAGAGCATTTAGTTGGGGCAACTACCGGTATGTAAATTATGATCTCTATCCCTGCAGAGCTGGTGGAAGCCAGATGGTAAAAGGTGATAATCTGGAAGATGAGGAGAATAGCGACGAAGGAGATGAGGGTGATTACACTGTGTACGAGTGTCCAGGGCTGGCACCAGTAAGTCTTGATGAACTTTTGTATTTTGGTGCAGGCATAGGTTTTTTTGTGTGATTTTTTTTTATGTTGAGGCAGTGTGAAGAAGTTGGAATTTTGTACTTGATTTAAATGCAGTTAATGTTACTTCAAACCCTGCTCTGATTACTTATAAGTGGATTTGTCTCCTCTGATTCAAGAAACAAATTTAAAATTCTTTGTGTCTTAAAAAGCTAAAGCTAAATCCTTTAACAAGCCTAGTGACCCATCATAGCTGGCACTTTATATCTCCGATTTCTGTCGAGTTAAGCAGATGAAAGTCCTTCACTCCCTCAGGAAAGGACACTAATCCATTGCAGGTTAGCTTTCAGCCAAAGCTGGTACTCATTTACTGACTTTGTAAGGTTGAAAAGTTGAGTAAGCTTTGGTAAAAAAGAAGGTCATGTAAATGTTCAGATTTTGGCAGAGCCAAGAAATTGCACCTGGTTCCTTGTGGTCAGATAGCCTTTGCTTCTTACTGTACCAGTTTGAAATTTTAACTGCCATGGGTAGATTAAGGGGGAATTCTAGCAATGATACTGAACAGCTTTGTTAGGGAAGTTGTCAATTAAGTTATTATTATTTTAGCATTATTAACATGTGTGACTTTCCATCTTAGTTTAAAATGTATTACTCTGCATTTATTTAGAATTCCTATGTGAAAAAATAGGGTTAGAGCAACGTTAGTTATGTGTAATTTTCAAAATAAAAATGAGATTGTTCAAAATTATAAATTAAAATAGGGATGCGTTTATTAAGGGAAAAAAATTGTTTTTTTAAGCAGTTCTCTGCTGGTTATAAACAAATTATTTTTCATGAGCAGAATAGTCCCCAGTATCAAATATCCTTGAAATTGTTGAATACTTAATACAGTTAATTAAAGGGCAATTGCTTAAAATATCAGCTTCTAACTTCACTTAAGGAAATGATTTATCATTTCAACGTGGTGTTGATTAAATCACATGTATTCTTGAGAAGTCCTTAAAATGTTTTCCAAAATTTTTGTCTGAACCATGCTTAATTACCAATCAGTGTTGATTAGTATTGACAGATTTAACCTTTTGGCAGTGTAAACTTGTATAGTGCATCGACTTTTTTTATGGATAAATTATTTTTGTTTTCTAGACTGGTGACATGACTGTTGTGAACCCAATGTTTAGTGATCAAGAACAGGTAACGAGTGATCAAGATGCAAGTGGTGGACAAAGTGGGCGGAGTGCCGAGAGCTCTCCAACATTTCCACGTCAAAAACCAAAGGAATAAAAAATAACCTAAAGCACAGAGTTTATTTATGTCAAATGGAAAAAAAATTATTATTAATAACAATTATTATAATTTTGGCAGCGGTTTTACCTTAACCTTGCTAAAAGCAAAAAAAAATTATTTGGTGGATATTTCTGTAATAATTATAAAGCAACAACTAATGAGAGAAAATGTGTTATCCAAAATTTATTTCCTCTTCTTAAAAACATTTTTTGACATTGTGTTTGGTGTCTTTAGTTATAAAAAGGGAACATCTTTTGGGCCAATTTATTAACTTGTTTTGTAAGGAAGTCTGGGTAACCTTTTCTCTCAATAGGACAATTTTCTAAGATTTTAATGTCAAAATTGGGGAGTTTTAACTGAATAGCTTGAATCTTAAAGTTTTATATTAGACAGAGAGAACTGTGGGCAGAAAATCTAATATTATACATTCCATTTTGTGGAATAAATTGTAAATACATGAATTTATGATTTCCTTACCAAATTCTGTTAACACAGCCAGTGCATTACCATTTGGAATATTTACAGTAAAGTCTTTAATAATGACCAAGAATCTAAGGTTTTTGAACAAAGTTAATGCCAAAGATGTACTTATATTATTAGGGCAAAGAAATTTTTTTTTCAAATCAAATGTTTTTTGTTCAATTAAAATGGTTTTGGTTCACCAGCGAATGGATTTCTTGAAGTTTTTGGTTGTGATGCTCTCATAAACTAAAGTGTGCAATGCAACTGGTGATCACAAATTGAAGCAAATTGTCGCATTTAAAACAAAATCTGGGCTATTGCTCGAATGTTTGCTTTGTTTTCTGTCAAAAAAGTTTTACCTGTCCCTAAATCTTAGTTATAAAATGGTGAACAAAAGCCTCTCCAGAGAGAGAGAGAGAGTAGACTTTGTTTTAACATATTCAATTCTTCCAGAAGAACATATCTCTCAAGAGAGAATTTTTCAATGTAAAATGGGTTGAAAAGTTAATAACCAGGGATAAATAATTGAACTAAATTATATACTCAAATTATACAAATATCTTCAATTGAATTTTATATTTCGTTGTGGTGCCAGGTGCACATTAATTGTTCTTTTGGGAATTCTTGTACAAAACAGTTAGCATTGCTTTACAATTTTGTTACAGATAAAACTGTTCATGTGTCAGCCATAAAGTATAGTGCTGTATCTCTTGTGGGGTATTTTTTGCGATGTATTTGCATATTTCAACACTTCTTAATTGCAATTGTACAGAGTTATTGGTTCTGTCTTTCTGGTTTTTCTCTCCCTTTCAAGAAAAATGGAAATTTGTATATTTTTATCTTATTGTTATTTTTATGATATATTTGGGAGTGGGCCAGTTAGAAAATAGTTATATAATGAGTAAGTTAAAGATTCTTATTTGTTAAAAATATATGGACCAGGCTTTTGTATTAGAAAATTGTTTTCTGTTGTGTATTTGCCAAGGCTTGTACAGTTGCTAGCCAGTAAAGGGAATGTTTTTCAAATGTTGTAGGTTAATAACTCGCTGTTAAGGGTATAATGTAACTATATCATAGCTCTAAATTATGACTAAATCTTTGCATGTTTCTTCGTTTTCAAAGCTGCTTTTGCCTTGGAGAAAAAATGTTGTCCCGTTAATAATTTTATTAGCAATGGAAAGTGGTTAAATTTCTTTCGTGAACAAATGCTGTAAAGGATGTTGTTTGGACAGTGTTCTTAAACTTTGAATTGCTTAAATTAAGCTATGTTTAACAGGGTTTTTTGTATTCCATTTGTTGCAGCAAGATTGTGCTTCAACAAATTATTAGGGAAATGCTAGACATCGCTGCAGTAGAGTCAAATTGTATAATTTATGGAGTGTATTTGTGTTGTTAATCGATGTATTGTTGTATTAAAGTTGTTTTATTTTACGAAACTGGGCTTAGTAATAAACCGCCTCTTATTGTTCAATTTGATTATTTTGTTCTTGGCTTAACGGCATCATATATTTTCAGGTAATTATCTTAGAGTCTTGCAGGTAAACTTTTGAGTCCAGAATATGCGGAGAGCTCAAAAAATGCACCAAGTTTTAATGAAAGCAGAGTTTGGAAAAACAAGAGGTTCTGAAAAAATAAGAAAATGAAAAAAACTGGGATATGGAAAACCAAAAATATATTGAATTGTTTTTTTTAAATGAATTGGTTGTTTACTGTTCCCATAAAATGGAACAAAACATTTGAATCAATGATTCCTTTATAAATCTTCCTTCTCTCGAAAGATTTTAAAGCTATTTCCGATAAATTTTGAAATAGAAAGGTACAAAATTTATAGACGAGCATTCTGTCCTGATAATTTTATTTTGTATTTCTGCTTGAAACAACTTCACATCCAGGACAGGGCTCGTACTCTTTTGACTTCCTGAAATTCCATGACCTTTCATAATTTTCCATGACCCAGTGCTGTTCATTTTTTTTCTTGATAACTAAGAATCCCCCATCATAAGAAGGGAAACAGATGTTACTTTTAGATGTAACAGGGTTATTACAATATTCAGACGAAAGTGTTCAACTCTGTGTAGTAGTTTGGGTTTCCCTCATTCTTCACGTTGTTTGTCTATAACAGGGTTGCCACGGTCACGGAAAAACGAAAATTTTTCAAGGTCAGGGAAAAGTCAGGGAATTTTTCAAAAAGTCAGGGAAGATCTTTGATATTGGCAAAGTCAGTGAAAAGTCAGGGAATTCTGTTTTCTGGTTTATAGTTAATAAGTTTTCTGTAAGATTTTTGAAAGCATTTTTCTCTGGAAAAGACGAAAGGTATGCTGCAAAGCAAGAAAACTGATCAATTTGACACTCGACGCGCGCAAAATCCCGCGAAAAGCGGAAAGAGATTGAAACTGAAGATAACAATATCGATGACTTGCAAAAGAAGCTAAAGATGGATTGTTTCTTTTTTAAAAAGTCAGTGAAAACTGTTTAAATGTCAGGGAATTTTTAACTTTCTGATGAGTGGCAACCCTGTATAATCCATCTAAATAATTATACAAATTTTCCATGTCCACGACTTTCCATGCCTGGAAAATGAAATTCTAAAATTCCATGACTTTCCAGGTTTTCAATGACCCGTACGAACCCTAAACGATGAATGGATTGTTACGCGAGTGACCTTTCAGTAGACGAAAGGTGAAGAATGTATGGACAGAAAGTCCGGAACAAGCGGAGACTACGGAAAAGTTTTCATTGCCGGATTTATAAAATCGGGGAGTTCGGAAAAATAAATGGCGGGGAGCATTGTCTATTCGAAACTCGGATTAGGACAAAACTCAAGTTCTCTTAAACCACTGGTCACCATATCTCCCAATTAATTTGAAAGGGACTTTAATTGTTCAAAATTGAGCCTCCGAAATTCCAAACTGAAACTGATGTTTGTTGTGTAGAAAAAGTGAGTCGACGTCGTTTGAACAAATTTTACTTTTAGCTTGGGTCACGGTTCTTAGCTTGTTCCTAACTATTGGTAAAATCCAAGGCTTAAGTTCAAAATAAAGTTGGTTCCTATTAAAATAGAGTATAGCGGAGTTAAAGTTATAATATTTAAGTTTACTAAAATAAACCTTTTAGAGAAATAAAACAGGCAGCTCAATTATTTTTTTGGTTGAACGTAATAAAACTTCCAAATGCCGGATTTTCTATTTAGTTCATGTTTTTAGTCTTAGATCGGTTTGGCAAAAGGTAACTACTCGCTGCTTTTAGCGTTAAACGTTGAAGATCGTTTTTTGTTCATTTATCGTTCTGTTTTCAAAAACAAATATGTTTTAAAAATAATTGCTGACGCAAATTTAAATATGGAACTGAAATTTTGATAGTTTATCACAGTCGTCTTGGAGGATCATAACGGTTGAGTTCAAACAATTAGTTTCAGAGGATTTCATAAGTAGAAAGAAAATCAAATACAAAAATAATGAAATAATACAGTAAATCGGCAAATCTTTCCAAAGTAATTTCATTTAGTTCAATTAATTTCATTTCGGTTATCGTTAAAGTGAGTTTTTGTTTCATTATTCAAATTACTTGTTCGGCGAATTATATTATGGTTGGTCATTATGCAAAACTGCAGAAATATGTTCTTACAGTTGTTCAAAACCGTCAAGGTCTACAAAAATCAGTACATTTTGTAAATTATTAAGTACAGTCCGGTTTGATTATTACATATTACATAAAGCGTTATTACAATTAACAGTAGCAGTTAGAATTTTTATAATTATCTCATTTTATATAATAAGCCAAGTTATTCTCGCGTTTTCATCGGTTCTCACTTATGATCTATTAGAGGAGAGTGTGAATGGGGGTACCCAGATCTCAGTAATCAGCTAATTTTTTGGTTGATTCTCAGTAATCAGCTAATTTTTTGGA
>JAOEHV020093778.1:0-15627 GCA_025447995.2 Isaurus tuberculatus
TAGAGAAAGCCGATTGATTGTTTTGATACAAAAAATCGTTCAAAATCGCAAAAGCTCCCGGGAGGGAAAGGGTTAAATCACATGTTTCAAGAAAATATATGTAATGCTTAATGGCAGCAAAATTAGAGACAAAGATTGAGAGTAAAAAAGAAAACTTATATATGCACTTTGCAGGTCACATGGTACAAATACGCCAAACTGGAGAGCAAAAGAATGTGTCACCCTTCAAGACAAAACACGATTAACTATAAAAGTGTGATTTTTTTGTTTTGCATTTCTCAATGGAAACTTTTCAATTGAATGCTTTGCTCTCACGTTCGGTGTATTTTGTACTATGTGTCCTCTAGCTGCAAAGTGTCTAGGAAACAAAATAATTTTTATTCCACGAGACCGTATGTCGGTTATCGTTTTTTAAAAAAAAACTCTTCATAACTAAATAACAAGAGATGTAAAAAAAATAATTTCTCAGAAAAACGCTACTTTTAACTGATTCATTGAGTAAAACAATGAAGGAAAGGGGAAATGGAAAAACGTTTTAGTCCATGCAAAAAATTTCGTTTTGAAAAGAATTCTTTATATGTGAAAAAGTTTACTTGCACAACAAGAGCTCTTCTTCTAGTAAAATGAAAGATACCTAATTCATTCTAAAATATTAGCAGGCAAACATATGGAAAATTTACTAAACACCATAAGTTTCCATAAAAATTATTTTGATTTTAATTACCTGCATAATCAGTGCCATGAAAACATGATACTATCCACTCACAGACCTGCCTGTCTTCCATTCTAGAGCAAAAACAAAGAAATTCAGGTAAAGTTTGAAGAAATCATACTTAATATGGATGATGCAAGGAGGAACTAAAAGCAAACTTCCTTCAAGATTGTGAGAAGTGACTGGAAAGATAGTAACAAGCATCACTAAATAATGTGTTAATTACTTGAAGCCACTGAAATAGGAATTACATCATTATTAATAGTTTGCTGTGTACCAGCACTTCTGAATACTTACTTACATGATTATGGTACTGAATAAAAGGTGATGCTGTTGACCTAAGCCCAAGTTTGAAGCAACCATGAGCATTGACAGCTGTGAACAGCTGTTGTTGTGTTATTAGGGGTCTGCAGCAAAGCATAGCAAACATCTTGCTAGAAATTGATCCTCAAAAATGAGACACAACATGTGCAGGTCTCATAACTAATGACTTTCATCCATTCAATTGTTCCAAATTTTTTTTTATTATCCACACTGCATTTTTATTCATTGCAAAGTGTCCCACCTAACAACTGCACTTCCAAGACTGATCCCATCACTGTTACGATCAATGTCGCATGTAACAATATCTCCATATTCTTTGAATAAATCACACAGTTCCTGTAAAAAAATTTAAATTATCTTTAGTGGAACAAACTGATTAAAATAAAATTAATAACTAAAATTACATCAGTTCTAGATTCTAAATTTAAGACTTCTTAAAAACAACTCTTAATAATTTTCTAAAATTTCTTCTTAATGGTGATCCCAAGGTAGGTGGACCTATTTACAAAACTAACTAAAGTTAAATTTTTAATTACAAGAGAGCTAGATGACAGATAATGACAGGTCCTGACATTAGTGATGGCCTGATAGCCCCAAAGCAATTTTTATCCTTTCAGGCCACTTACAGGCCCGTGACTTTTGAAAATTGGTGGCCCAATGGAGTCAGAAGGTTTTCAGGGCTTGAAATCTACAACGGCCATGCAGTACTTGCCATGGATGCCCCTGGCCATTGTTGTAATATCCCCAGAAATGTTCATGATTTACGGCCACAAATAGCTTGCCCTTTTTATGTTGGGTGCCACCATGCCTTTAACAAATAGGTGTTGAAACATAAGGTATCTTAAATTAGAGGGTAATTAACTATTTTGTGCTCTTTGAAAACTGCCTTAGTGCCCTATTTTTGTTAAAAATCTTGAGTCCAAAATGGCTGTACCCTTAAAATTAGAGAGTTCAAAGCCTGTTTTTTTTAAAAAAAAACTCAGTTTGTAAGATCTGTGTCTTTTTTAAAAAAACTGGTTGGTCAGTCAGTTAGTTAAGAGGGGCACAAATGCAAAAGGTGCAAGTTTTTAGAGGGGTACTTCTCTTAAAGTTTTTAGTTATTGTTGATCTCTCAAGCAGTATTTCTTATTTGAGTTCAAATCTGATGTTTTCACATGAATACCCCTTTTATTACACTGCATTAACAAGCTAATATAATGTAGTAGCAGCTGCGCTTTGTTTGGTAAAAATATGACATGCACATTTGCTGTGACACCATTCTCTTCCTGAAACCAAGAAATGGTTATGAACAGGTAGGTGACTAATCATTTGTTGGACAGTTGAAGAGGTCTAAGGGCTAACAGATGAAAAAACAGCCTCCCTTTCTACTCACGGCAATATATATAGTTTATCATTTCAACCTCATGTTGATTAACTCAGGTGAAATAACAGATGGAAAGAATATTTTAAAAGGAATCTAACTTCATCATTTTTGACAGCAGTACATTTAAATTGTGAGCAAAACTAGGCAGTGGTACTAGATACAAGGATGTGCTGTGCAGGACTCACCCATGACAGAGGTAGAAATGGTGCAGGAGTATTGTACAAATGGAGTTTGTTCGAGGACCTTTTCTTTTGAAAACACCACTTTATTTTCTATTTTGACAGGCAATTTAGTAACAGGTATAAGCATCCAACAAACCTTCTCTGTCACTGTAGGAGGTAAATTATCCAAGAGAAGGATATCACTACCATCACTGGCAACTGGCACTGATGACTCCTTGTATACCAAAAAAAAATTATCCATTTCAATGTAAAACAGGCAAATTAGCACCTTGATTAACAACAAACTAAGTTATTTGTACTTAACATTGCTAACTAATGACAATAGACTGTGTTAAAATGTGGCTTTCAAATCAATGAAACCCAAGTTTAAAAATGTTGCGTACATAACGAAACAGTTTCCATCATTATTCATAATTTTATGGAACAAAAAGTAATACTTAATAATTTACAAATTGTTTTTTAATTCAAGTAGACACTTAGGCTAATACTCTAAATGCCTGCTTCCTAGTTTATGGCAATGATTAAAAATTAATTTTTAATTTTGAGACTTACAGAAGGTCTTAATGATGTCTTTGGTTTAGAGATAGCTGCAAATGACAATGGCTTGCACTGTTGTTTCTTTTTCACTTCGGATGAGCTGCATTTTATGTCACTTTTACCAAGAGCTGGCCATTCTATATCCTGTTGTTTTTTTCTAGGTTTGGAAGACTCTTGATTTGTACTATATGGCAACCGAGATGCAGATAATGGCACATTAAACCCAGGACTCTGAATGGAAACAAAAAAATTAAAAGGTTAAAGTCAGCAGCATTTCTTGTCTCCTACCAGGGTTCAGTCCAAGGCAAATAGAAATATTTGAGACTAGGGGGCAAAATATAGTTCCAGGGTTTTAAAGAAAAATAAAACAAAAGTGGCCAATATTAATTGCTACTTTTAAATCTTACCCCATCATCCTCACTCGACTTCCTCCCACGAACTCCACCCCCCCCCCCCCACTAATACCAATACCGCTGTTAAAAACAGGTAAATTTTTGAAAATATTTGTTTAAAAAAAGAACAGTCTTAGAATTTTCTGGTAGTTCAATCTATTTTCTCTGAATGTTGCAGAAATGGAGAAACGAAAATCAATTTTGTACTCCTCTCTGAGTCTGACTCTGGCCACCTGTACAACTGTCAACAGAACTCCCTAGTAATAAAGCTGTATGGAGAATATTAGCTGCAGAGTTCTTTCACCTTTAATATGTTTGTCGGTGGTTTTAACCCGGGTCGCCGAGCGGGAGCTGTTCCAAGAAGTGCTCTCTCTTTTAACGCCTGTCCCCGACCAATACTGCCATTTGTAATGTTTTTATCCCGGGTAATACTGACCCCGTCTTGTGTTTTTACAAGAGCAGCTCTTGGCAAAGATAAACAAGAAATATCTTTTTTTGGTTTTCCTCTTCCATAGCCAACTGCTGAAATAATTTCTCCTTCCTCTGGTAGTTGGGAGTCTATTGTATCGATAAAATAATCTTTGTCCCACGTTCGCCACCTTGATGCAGCCATATTGTTTACTTCGATTTTCTTCCCCACGTGATATACACGGTAATAATAAACCAGTTTCGAATTCTCAGTTGCCGCTGACTACAGTGACTACATATTCAATTTGTACAGTCTTAGCCTCGTTTTGGTTTTAAATATTCAAAAATACTAGTGAGAGACAGCGAGAAGTCGAGTCACACCTAGCTTCGACTTCAACAATAAACACAGTTGTAAATAGTGTAAAACTACATTGGCATTTAGGAATATTTATGAGGCTAAGACTGTACAAATGAATCCGTTGTCATAGAAAGTCAGCGGCAACTCAGAATTCGAAACTGGTCTATTCAGGGGGGGAAGGAGGGATAGAAGTTTACGTACTCATTTTTCATTGGCCAACTCAAATTTTTTTATTGATCCTAATTTTGAAAACTGAAATTTCAAATTGCCGGTGAATTAGCCGGTAAAATATTCTATGCGCTCATATTTTTACTTTAAAACTAGTTTTAAAAACAAATCAAGCTCAGGATCTTTTAGTTTTTGACAGACCACAGGCAGCCCAGACTCACATTGTGATTGGGCTGTGTGCCGAGAGACTAGTTAATGAACAACACTTCATCGAATATCAAGTAGTGTTGTTTACTGACGACATGGTTTACCGTATAACATACAACAAACTTCAGGTAACACATGGACAAATTAAACATAAATAAGAGCCAAACAAAGTGATGAAACTCTGGGTCTAAAGATGCACTTTCAAGGAAGATACATGTATCGCGGTCCAGCAAGAAACTCAAAAAAGCTAGATGAGAAAGACGCCAAACATTGAGTTTAAAATCTAGATTCTGCGGGGTTTCATCAACATTTTCAGCTGAAGCTTATTTACACTAAATATTCAATTTTCAGAAGTTCTGCTTTTTTAACTACGTTAAAAAAGGGAGGCAAGCGTGGCCTAGTGGTCAGGGCGTCGGACTTGAATGCGGTTGACCCGGGTTCAAGTCCCGCTCTGACCACTAGTTGGATTTGTCTTCGGATAAATCCCAGAGTCAAATCCACCACGCTTTGTAAATAGCCAACTGGTCTGCCTCCTGCCAGTTGGGATTCTTAATTGTGTAATATTGTAAAGCGCTTTGAGCAATTAATGGATAAAGCGCTATATAAATAAAAGTATTTATTATTTATTTTATTTATTTTATTTAGAAAATAGTGTACGTGTATGCTTACAAAGGAAAAGGTGTATTTAATATTAATCATTTTTCTAAAAAGGCAAAACGGTAGGGAAGGCGTAAGCAGGCAGACAAGGGAAAAGCAGAGGGAATCCCTCTCTTCCTTTTCTTATTTTTAAGTTCGATCGTTTTCTGGTAGTTGACTTTTTCTTCTCCAACGCGAAAATATATGCTTCCATAGTGCACCACAGGGTTTGAAACATGGGTCACTGCAGGCTGGGGTTCGGCTGGGCGTACGTTCAATGTGTAGTCGTTTACATGATTTTACCGGACCCCATTCTTATGGATTACGTGAATAATATAAATCACGACGCTGAATGTTATGTCAAAACAAATTCATGGTTTGCAAATCGATCACTCTTAATTATAAGTGTTAGCCGTTTCAACGACAAGAATTTAATTCCTGAATGAATCCAGACGTTATTCCATACTGCATTTACATGACGAAATCGACTGGGTCAAGTTTGGAACTTCTTCATTCAGTTCAAACATAAACTTGTTTTTCGCAATTATGAAACCCTTGAGTAAGTGCCACTTTCCCAAGCAAGACTGAAAGCTATGCCACCTTCATTTCGGAATGGAGTTCTTTTTCAGTTTCCAAGATACCATGCAGATTAAATTTTCATACAAGAAAGAGATTTTCAATCGGATTGAAAACCGGAATGAACATATTTTGAATGTACTTGTAGAATACCTTTTAAATGCGTCGGCGAGTAAATAAATCGCCCAATTTAACAGAATCCACAGAGGTTCTGGATTCCGGATTCCACTCTTTTGTATTTCGGATTGCAAGAATAAGCCTAAATCACTGGATTCCGGATTCTGAGCACTTTGGATTCCGGATTCCAATCAAATCTGGATTCCAGATCCCACAATTGTGGATTCCGGTTCCAACAATCAAATTTTGCTGGATTCCCGATTCCGGATTCTGTTGCATGGGGCGAATATAAAATACTTAAGTTAATCAACTCCAGGTTGAAATGTATAATCAACGACGTAGGTGGAGAAGAAAGCTGCCATTTCGAGCGTAAGCCATTCGTCACGATAGCTTCCTACTTACGGAAGTAATTGAACATCTCAACGTATAGAGTAAAACAAAACACGTGTTCATTCTGGGATGACGTGTACGGGAACAAATTCTACATCTTTACAATGTAAACAAATACAGAGAAATATTTCGAAAAGGAATGAACGGATACCGGAATGAAAGTCCTTTCCATATTATGCAAACAGCTAAAGTTTGAGGCTACGATGTCGTTTTGCAGCCAATATATTTGGCCACGAACCATCGAAGCTGGATGGGCCACATCCTTACCCCTTGGCGTTATGTTAATACTTATAATAAAACAAGATATCTAAGGATAAAAAATAACAATAAATTTATATCACTTACTGTATATTCAAACCGAAACCTCTACAACAAGCAAAAAAGATCGGACATCCAATACTTTAATTACAACTTTATTTCTCAGGAAAACTCAAAATATATAACTTTATAATTATCTAGTCTTTTTTTCCCTTGTTTGGATGGGCGAGTATCTATACAAAAAGCGCCATAAATAGTTACATTAAGCGGGAAATTATACTTAGTATACAAGTAAACTGGAAATATTCTTTGAATTTAACCTTTCACATCAGTCTTTTCAGTACTTTACTATAATTAGCAGCGTACCAATTTATCTTTGTATCGGACACTGATAAAGCAGAAGATAACACTAGCAGTAACACGGCTAACTAGGATTAATCGCAGAAACTTTCTAAATGGTCCTGTAGTCTTTAGGTAATAATTGTTGTTTTGAACCGTCTATCACCTTGATTAGTGCGTTTATTAAAGGCAATAACCTAATGGATAAATCATGCACTCATGAATCTTTACATGCTTTCAAAGTTTTACAAAAAAATTTTAAACTTGAAAATAACGACAATTTTAAAGTGCATATGAATTTTTTTTTTATTTTGCATAAATCGCTACTTTGAAACACCCTGATTCAGAAATGCATAATGAAAATAGATCAGAAAGTTAAAAATCCGGCTTTTTTTTTACCCCTCAAAGTTGCTAAAAAGCCCCAAATGAAGTCTCCGGAGGCGAGTGACGAATTGGAGTCTGATTACGTAGCCAGTGGTTCCAAAGCGGCGATGTTTTCTTTCCTTGTTCATTTTCTCCGGAGGCGAGTGACGAATTGGAGTCTGATTACGCAGCCAGTGGTTCCAAAGCGGTGATGTTTTCTCTCTTTGTTCATTTTCTTGGGCCTTGCAATCATTTCAATAAAAGAGTGTCAGATATTTTTGCCTCTGGCTGAGAAATAATTTTCATCGCCCGTCTTTTTTTCTTTTCTTATAACAGCAAAACGTTTGGAACCACTGGCTACGTCATATCCGGTGAATAATGAGCTTTTGGCCGAGCAAAAATGGAGACATAACAAAGCACAGATTTTGAACTTTAAAACCTTGGAAAATAACACATAAAAGAGTTTTCGCTCGTTTAAAATCAGATATTTTGGATAATGAGAACATATACAGTCAATTTTTGCAAAAAAAAAAATATTTCATTTGCACTTTAATTAATAAAAGCAGGTTCCATCACCAGTGCAACTAGATATATACTAATTCAAAGAATGGAAAAATGTTTTACCAATCACGAGAGTGATTAATTTTAAGGTGTCGTCCAATAATGATGGCATTGCTTTGTCGAGTTAAAACTGCTGTTATTTTCACCAAGTTTATCACTAGAAATTTTATATCCAGATAATTTAAAACAAATTTATAAAAATCGAAATGTATACAGCTGTTGCTCACAGGTCGTTTTGTTACCAAGGAATTTAGCCACCAAGGAACCCGAGTCATTTTCTCACAAAAATGATTGAAATGACGCCTTTCTACAAACATCAGTTAAATACGATAATATAAATCTATGCTGTTTCACTTTACACTAAACAACAAATTAAGCTGTTAAAGAATTTCTTCAAAGTAGAAAGCCCATGTTCTTCACTGTTCTGAAGACTGATGCACAACATTTTAAGAAGAGAAACTCTTTATAGAATTCTCTTATCTCCTCATAGTACGCGAAAAATAAAGATCATTTTGAATTTACAACAAGATCATAGAAAGTAAGTGCTTGTAGAAGGCAATCGCTTAAATCATCCTTCTTTGCAGTAGACTTGAAATATTCAAGAAGATCTGGAGAGATTTGCAGAGATGTATTTCTAATCGCACCCTCTGAAGACAATTCGACAGGCTCGGCAAGTTTTTTTATAACTTCTTCACTCCCTGACAAACCAATCTTGTCTTGTAAGTACACTTCGCATTCACCTTCCAACGAACTTTCGCCTTTCATTTCCTGAAACAGAGATCCGACAAGACTCACAGCAGCTCTTTTCTTCTTTGCTCCCGCCTTCAGGTTGAAATGGCGCGAAGTGTGGCGTGGATCAAATGAGACGACTTTACCTGACAACATGCAGTGCAACATGGCTTCCATTACCCGAAGATGAACGACAAACGGTAGCACGACTGAATCGTTTTTGCCGATTCGATGACTTTGAAGCTCAACTACAAACAAATCCGTTGGAGGTAGTGTATCTATGAACTCTTGAACCTATGCAAAAGAAACAAAAGCGTACTTGTTTTACCGTCCTCGTCGACTCAGTTTTGATCAAAAACCAGTTTTTCAGCAAGCTGTGTGATTTAAAAAACTTTCAAAAATTGTTACAACGCACCTGTAATTCTGATTTTAGAACCAAAAAAATTTTAGAACCACCAACAAGCAGATTTTTTTGCAAAACACCAATTTAAATGAGAACAAGTATACCCAAGCGCAACGAGACTGCCGCGGAATTTTAGGTTGGTTTATGTGTATTTAATACAATGAAGTTTAAAACGTTACAAACAAAAATGGCCCTATTGAATTGTATTATTTTAAAATAGTTAATCTTAGTGTTTCTCCTCATAGAAGTTTTATAATACTTTAAGTAATGCGCACCTTCAATCATTTATATTCAGAGTGCGCAAACAAAGAACAAATCAATAACATTATTTTTTTGGAGAAAAGAGGACGACTTACGCTAGTAATGGTGTTTTCTGTCTCCTGATCAAAACGAGGCTTTACCAGGGCGCGCAATGCGCTCTGGTCACAACGGAATGCATTCTTGTTAAAAGGGAGCAAAACCGATGAGAAAACTTACAATTTATTTAGAACCTGATTATGAACTGCTGCTCACTTGCTTCACTCGCTCTGCAGCATTAAGAAGTTGGAGTTTCAAGCTTTAGTACTTGTGAAAACAATACATATTAAAGGCTATCAAAAATACTAGACTCCTCTAGATAGTATTACAAACATATAGAGGTTAAAGCTTAAATTAATATGATCTCTGAAGAGTTTGCTCAAAATATGTTATGTGGTCCATGATTTCTATTGGCAGTTATCTAAAAGAATGTTTTACTTACCTTTCAAACATTTCATAATCTTCAAGTACATTACAGAATACCACTAACATCGAAAATAGAGTTTCTCTCATATCTAATCAGAAGTTTGTTACATTTTTTAAAGCCAGATATTATGGATGACACATTTTACATGTAATGCAGTGGATGGACTAGTTATACTTACAGTATCTTTGAAGAGACGAGGATTGTATGGTTTTGGAATGGGTAATTCTATCCTACTCCATCCAAGAACTTTCTTTTCTCTATCAATCTGGACCCAGGCACAGTTACGGAATCCAATGTCAATTGAGACAAGATTTGATAAATTCTGTTTATGAGTGGAAAAATATAATGGAATGTCATTGGTTATCTTTTTTTTTAGAATAAGATTTGAAATCAATAGTTAATGATGTTTCTTTCACCTCTGGCTCTAGTAATTTTGACCCACTCACCTCTTTCTCATCTTCAGTCAGCATTTGTGCTAGAACACCTACACCTTTCGGTTTGTTATCTGGTTCAGGTAACTGGCCTGAGAGTTCTTCAATTGCATGAAGGAATGATTTTCCTATTCCTTTAATTGACAAAAGTGTCTCGAAATCTGGCAGAGGACCAAATTCGTCTTTGAATTGTAAAATACTACTTGCTCTTGATTTTCCAATGTGTTTTGTTTTTGTTAGTTCATCAAGAGTTCTCTTGTTTATCTGATCAACAACGTGCTGCAAAAAGTAAACAAGAAAAAAGATAATTAAAAATAACCCTATATGGCATTGGCATTGCTCTTACATTTGACTTGGGTTACTGCTGTTCACCATAGCAATGTAGACACAAACCAAATCCTAAGAAAGTTTGGTATGTATTCATACCAAAAAGAACATGCATATGACAAGGGTTGTCAATAAGATTTGAAATTGGTGGAGATATTCTGAAAGTAGACAGCTCCAGAGAGAGAGATCTTACCAACTGCGCCAACCACGTCCGCCCTAAGGCTTTTATCATGCATAAACAACAACAAATAATAATTGGATTACTCTTTAAAGCGTATACGAGATACAGCTCTGTCTTGACTACCATTACCAGTTTTTGTTCCTCTGTAAGCTTTGCATTTGAAGCGAGGTCTAAGGCTTTACTTTGCTTAAGGAATGGCCTTTTACTGATGGTTTCCAACTTCTCTATCGGACTGCTGTGTGCCGGCGTGGTTAAAAATACGACGCTTTTCTGCGTAATCCTGTACTCGGTACCAAACGATATTTGGAGGAATAGTTTATTATTTCTACAAGCACTTCGCATTAGAAAGCTGGAAATCATTTCTGACTTTTCGCTGTGACAACACATCCGACATATTGTTATGCAATTGGGAAACTTGTTACCGGTTTTCCGCTTTCAGAAATTAACTGTGAAACCTGGGTCCAACTTTTTTACACACAACACAATTAAAACAACAAGATGGCGCTTTTAAAGCCAGTATTTTGGAGACGATTTTGTTCTGAAATACTTATTAAATTAGGCAAGAGACGGAGCATATATTGCTTAAAACATATCACGAGGCAAACTTATAAGACAAGTAGACCGGTTTCGTGTTTGCTCTTAAGGGCTTATCCGTCACTGAATGATAAAAATAGTTCGAAGCCAGTTTTTAATTATCAAGATGACGATCGTTTGGTAAATACAACAGGAAATAGTGTTGGAATTGTTATCACGCAAGGCCCTTTTGGTTGGCTTCAAAAAAAATTTAATCTTTGGCGACTGAAAAAGTACTTTGATCACGACTTTGAGAAAGAAGAGTTTCTTAAAGGTGCAAAGCACGCATTTTGTACAATCTCGACGCTAATCTGCGAGGCACGTCTTGGTGAACTTGAAGGACTCGCTCATCCAACAGTTATCAACACGATAAGAAGAGCCGTGTTTGACGGTTTAAGTCGCATTCCCATTGAACCCAAAGAGATTTTAGCTGCACAGATTGGAGCGATCACTTTTGGAGCTGTTGATGACAAAGACATCGTTGACGTCGAGGTGACTTTTGTGTGCGACTTCGTGGATAGAATTAGTACTCAGCGAGTAGGAAATGTCAAAATATACCACGTACATGAACCAAGAGTTGTTCTTTATATCTTCAGAAAAGAGCGATCTTTGAGTGATTTAAAAGGATCCTGGTTTGTGATGGGCATTAAAGATAACATCCTAGGCATTCAAACAGAGTATAGCCCTGCTTGAACATAGATCTATCTTCATCAGAATTTAGATACAATAGTTGAAAACCCCAAGCTCACCAAATTATGCATCTTTGAAACCACTCGTACCATTTTCTTTTTGGGCATACTTAATTACAGATGCAACAATCAAAGGAAAATCTTCCTGTTAAGGAGCTGTCATTAATTCTACCTAGGAGGAAGGGGGGGGGGGGCTATGAAAACTATTTAAAAACATCTGAAAGACTATAAAATTTGTTTTCAAAATTTGTTGTAAGATTTCAATTTTTTTTCATCTGTGTTTTTATCTTCTCTTCATTTTTTTCGGTTTTTGTTCTCTTTTTTGTTTGTTGCTTTCTGTGTTTTTAGCCAGTTTTTGAGGTTATCTCTAATATGACGGGTTTTCTGCTGTCTTCAAATAATTTTTGCTCAATTAGTGTTTTGAGTGTTTACTAATGAAACCTTAGTTTTTATACATCAAACCTTTCCTCCTCCTACATTGGTAACAGATAATGAAGTTTGTAGTGAAAAGGAAAGTGAACAGTCCGAGAATGAAGAATGGAGTGACAAGCACAGAATAAATGTTGACAGTAGTAAAATCATGATATTAGAAGCCTCTCTAGAATGGATTGGTTAAATGTTCTTCTGGCACAAGTTGTTGAAATCAATTACTCTAATTACATAAAACAGGCCATAAAACTAAAATTACAGTTCTGGTTGGGCAATGAAACCTATTAAATGCATTCTTTTTCTAGGTCATGAAATTTTTTGTACATATTTAGTTTTTTCTTCCAGCCCTCTCCCAGATCAAATAATGACAGCTCCCTTACGGAACAATTTGCAACACAACACTTAGTAGAAATTTTACCGACTCACCCTCCCATGGCATTGGTTTGAGTCAAGGTTAAGGTGCAAGTTTAACAAAGCTTAGGCTTTCAGTTTCTCATAAACTGGGATTAACCCTAAGTAAAATAATTGACTTGAAGATTTAAAATTGCATTAGTTTATTATGGTAACCACTTGTTTATTTGTAATAGTTATTTCAGCAAGCAATTATAAAGTATATACTTATGAGCTGCTATATTTTTAAGCTTTCTTATTGTTAAAAGCAGTTGTATAAAAAGAAATTAAATTAAACAGCTATATGACAAAAATTTATGCCAAAAATAATTTTAAGATACTTTGGTGAAAGAAACCTTTACGGCCATTCTTGATTCAAGCTATAGTTTGTAACAGTATAGGCTTGAAGTAGTTATTCATTCATTTATAATCAAAAAATACAGTTTTTGGTATATTTAAAGATACGTATAAAAGACATAAGCTTGACTTATTAAGGTATTAAACCGGGATATATACTGTTAATATTTAAAGTAGTAGCTTAAAAACAACATATATCTATATATTCATATTTTTTTTCTAAATGGATATTTTGCAATGATGATGACACTGCAGAAAGCGAGGTGTCTATAATATAGTAAACATGTGTTCTCGTGAAGCATGGTTATCAGAATTTAAAATACCATTTAATATATCTTATAAAGAGTGTGAAGTTGTAACTAAAGTATATAAAGGTAAATTATATTCTTGAAACAAACTTATATACGTTGTGTTTACTAGGTGTCATATAAAGCAAGACACTGATTGCATAATAAGGCACAAGCACATTGCCTATTTTATATATTAAATGAATCCTTTAACAATGTGTGATGTATTCTAATTGTTAAGAACCTTAAGCACGGATGGACATTGCTGTTAGTACTAGATAATACTTGTAGTCTTTAAATATGGGTCAGTAGCAGGCATTAACCAAATTCTATGAAGAATAATAGTGAATCCAGTTGTTAGCTGTCTTACTAAGTCACGTCTGCAGGGTCGCAGAGGCGGTGACAAAGGGAGTGCCTCCCCCCCAAAGAATTACTTTGGGGAGGGGGAGGGCAATGCTCCCCCAAAAAAATCTTGTCTTCAAGTATTTTTGAATGCATCATTATTGAGGTATTCATAAAATTGCAAGGAAAAACAGAGAAATTAAGAAAGACTTTGAACATAAGAAAAAGTTTGCGTTAAAACTGCAAAATTTTGAATTAGAATTTTGAACTGGTTCTGTTTTAATTTACAGAAACATACTGTTATGATGACAAAAAATTCACTTTTTACGTTGAATGGACCGGACCCTCCTAGATTTCTCGTTTCTTCGGTCCTAGAAATCCTACCCCCTTCCTTCCCCCCCTTCCCCTTCATTCATCAAATATTTGCTGCCGCCACCTCTACTACTTACTTACTTATCCTCTTCATGACTGATGGCACATAAGGCTGAAACCAAAACTCTCCATTTCCCTCTGTCCATCGCAATCTTCTCAATCTCTCCCCAGGTCTTCCCCATCTTCTTGATCTCCCTATCCATGTCTCCACTGGCCTTCCCCTCTTTCTTTTCCCATCATCTGGCATCCAATGGAGAGCTATACGAGTGATGCCGCCGCCTCTGCATCATACTTAAATCGCTAGGTTGAACTGTTTGATCGTCGCCGTAAGAAGAGTAGTAATTTGACCTTCTTAAAAGCAACAGTTGCTCTGATGAAGAGCTAATGCCCGAAACGTCAGCTTTCTACTCTTCTTACGGCAATGATTAAATATTCCACCTAGAACTGAATGAACCACGTGCCGGTGTTTTACCAACTGGCCGACGAACGTCAAAGTTTTTTCAGCTTCGGCTGGGAGCTAACCTGCGATGGAGTTAGTGCTCCGGTCCTTCCAGAGGAAATCAAGGACTCTCACTCACGTAACACTGCAGAAACCGGAGATAAGAGCCGAACCCATGGGACACTAAGCTCAGAAAAGGATTTAGGTTTATTTAGCATGTGGAATGTAGCCATGACTGGAAAGATTATTCCAAACAGATAGCATAATCGTACCGTATTACTTAATATGTACAGTCCCCAACTAGGGCCTAACAGTATTAGATAAAAGTGAGTCTGAGAGTTGGCTGTCGTGGTCAATTGTTTTGGTCTTAGAAGATCTCGTCAACACGCCATAGCTAACAAGCAAGCGCATGTTCAAACATAACATGCATAAATTAATCAGTAGCGACGGTAGAGGGAATGGGGGGGGTGTACAAATTTGTGAATAGTTATCGAGGTTCTCATAAAGTGGCAAGGAAAAACAAAGAAATTAAGAAAGACTTTGCGTTAAAACTGCAATGTTTTGAACTAGAGTTTTGAATGGGGTCTGTTTCATTTTTTATAAAAAAATATACTTTCATGAAGACAAAAAAATTCACTTTTACATTGAATGGACCGAACAACCTAGATTTCTCGTGCCTTCGGTTTTCGAAATTTTGCCCATGCCTTCGCCTTCCTCATCCCTTCCCTCCCCTCCCTTCCCTCCCCTTCCTTCCTCCTCCATGAAATATTTGCTACCTCCGCCTCTGTTAATACAGTACACTAAAAACTTGGCGTGGAAAATATTCACAAACATGGATATCACGTGACATGCATTTTTAGTCGCTGAAGCTTGTTGGTTGACAAGTAAACTTTTCTGGCTCTTCAAACACTAATGCACTATTAGTAATAGTGTTATGCCGAAGAAAAGGGGAAAAATATGTCGGGCAAATTTTAATTAGCTAAAGTTAAATCCTTTACGAGCCTAGTGGCCCATGGAGCCGGCGCTTATCTCCGGTTTCTGTAGTGTTAAGCGGATGAGAGTC
>JAOEHV020093876.1:0-15626 GCA_025447995.2 Isaurus tuberculatus
GTTTGCCTCCTACCAGTTGGGATTCTTAACCGGGAGAGGGGAAGGGGGGAGGGATATGACACTGAAAAGCCCCGCAGAGGAGTTGTCATTGGGTATTAATTTTTTTTTAATCCTTCACTAGGGAGCTTACACTTTGCTTGGTACAATGGTGGAGAAGGCACCACTTCAAGAAACAGATGATAATATTGATGAACTTGGCCTCATCAGTTTAAGCGAACTTCAAGATGTAGGTCAAAGTTTCATGGCAGCAATGATCCACTGTAGACACAGGGTAGGTAAATGTACTATACAGCATATTATATGCGTACTTTCAGCCACCTATTGTAGGCACTAAGGCCACATCTGTAGCGGGTAATATGGACGACCCTGAATGTTAGCAGCAATGGACGCCGCTTCGCCTTGTTTTGCCTTGTTTGTATGTCACAGCTAACAAACAGGCTCGATTTCCAAAACGAGATAAAGAAGAACAGTTAAAGCGTTACGATTGTGGGATGTGGCTTAATCATAACTGTTGGTATAGCCCATGTGCGCTGGTACTAAGTACTTTCAGCTTTTAATATGGGTACTAAGGCCACTTTGGTAGCGGGCATTACCCCTTAAATCTACCATTAACAAAAGTGAGCCTGATGTTAGCAGCTATGGACAGCTGTCTCGGTGTAGTAGAACGTCAGGGCTTACCCACTGACGGGTTAGCTGCCTTGGCTAGATCTTATAATATTAACCCGGTAAAAGTCAACGAGAGCTGTTTTGGCCTTTTTGGGCCTCTACAGCATGGGAAAACTAACAAACAGGCTCATGTTTAATGTTGTGGCAAATGAAATGAAAATGAAAATCCAAGTAACCAAAATCTTTCTTGTTTAGGGGATTGTTGAAGGATGCAAGTCAAGTTTCATTCGTGTCTGTAAGCGCCTTCTTTCTTCACCGCAACCCTCAGTTCGTGATTTACCCCGACAGTGGCTGGAGAATGTGTTAACTACAGTTAGTTCAGAAAGTTCTAGAACCTCCTCAATAACTAGGAGAAGGTATGACAAGCTGGCTTCATTTTTCTAACTAGCATGTTGTCTTTGATAGCCGAAAAGAAATGTACGCTTTGCATAAACTATTTTTAGTACTTTGTAGTCCCTCCCGTCTTGAGGGGCGGCGACCATCGTACTGAAACGTCGACCTATTGCAAACATTGTAAAAACTCACCGCTTAAAACTTGGTTTACTTAAATTGTTGGCCCTACTCAGCGAGGCGCAGCTTTTTTGTAATTATATCTACACTACCTCTTATTTGCTTTATTGCTGTTTATTTGGTAAAAAGCACTACATTTGAGAAAGTAGCTGAACATTAGGTGATCGCTTTGCTTAAACAAATAGCTGAAAAGGAACCTGACGTTTCAAGTGTTAGCGCTTCGAAACTATTCTTCAACCTTGGTACTTTGGCCCCGAATAGTATTAATGGAATTTTTTCATTTATCTATTTAGTGTAACTATTTCTTACCTTTGCTCTCTTCTATTTCTACGCTTCCTTTTTTCAATCCGCATATATTTTATTTACATCTCTTTATAAACCCTAATTTTCAATATTTTCACTTGCTCCGACGAAGGGTTTATGCACGAAACGTCAGGTTCCTAGTCTACTTAGGTGTTGATCAAAAGTTTCGACAAAAAATGTAAAACAGGAATAAAGCAATCCTCGTCATCGCGAACATTTAACAGCATATTTGAGTAATGTTTTCGGTAGTTTTCTAAGAAAAGAGTTTTGTTTCATTCCATTGTCATGGACCGATGTGTTTTATATAAAAATTAGTTGAAATAGAGCACCACGTGTTGTAAGAGCGGTAACTGTCCAACTGTACATTACTCTTTAGTGCTGGTCTGCCCCTCTTAGTGGCATGTGTTTTGGGTTGTGAGCCACACTCTGTTCCAGACCGCCCTCTCCTCAGTTACTGCATGGATATTCTTTTTAAAGCTGCTTCGGAGCCCCTCAAAGATGGCAATGACCAAACCATTGATCTACCACAGGTGAGATGACATCCTGACTTACTCAACACGAAACTTGCCTTGTTCATTTTAGATTTTCAATTTTTAGTTTTGTTTAGTCTAAAAGCCATGTTTTTACGGTACAATGGCTCATGCAACTTGAAATTTGTAACTGAAACCATTGCAAAAAGTAGAACTGGATTTTACTTTCGGCAACGGTGTCTGCAACTTGTCTCGCAAGGATTTTAGCCATTACACGGGGTGCTACACGCTGAATTGGCTCGTGCAACTTGTCTAGTATTGGCGTTGCGAGACAACCTGCACGAAAAATTGCCTCGTGTAACATCAGCTTAAGCTTCAATCGTGTTTTGTTTTGAATCAGTCAGTCGTACTTAACCGCGCCATAATGACTGATGACGATGGTAGACATTAGGGAGAAACACTTGTTTTGCTTCATAAATCAGGCTAGAAAAACTTGATTGCGTTCTCAAACATTAATTAACCATGTATCAATACCTTAAAACGCGCTTATAAAAGGATTAATTTTAAGATTTAAAGTTTATTTCAAATTTCATTTAGTTGCAAATGTAGGAGCTGTGGTAGCTGTACTTTTCCTTCAATTATCATTAATGCCCCAGTGCGAAGCGTGGCGCCTTAGTTTTTGGTTAATTTTAGTTTCCTGCACATTTCAGCAAATTAAGATGTCACTGTTTCTACTATGCTGAAAGAATACAAAACATTATCATCCAATGTTACTGATGCTTGGTATCCTTCTTTGAATATCAGGTTCATAGTCTGAACATAATGAAGATGCTATATCAGGATGCCCCGCTAGGAACTCACATACTGCAGTACGCCGGAGATGGATTAATGTTAGCCATCAAAGGGTTTGCGTCACCTTCCTGGGCAGTACGAAACGCTTCTACACAACTCTTTGGTACATCTTGGTATTCATAAAATTTAGACAATACTTTGATTCAAATTGTGCATTATTCTAGTATACTTTAACTTGATAGGTTTCAACCTTATTTATAGTAGTTAAACTGTAATTGGAAGGTGGTGTGGTTTGCGCAGTTGGTAAGATCTCTACCTTCAAACCACAAGGTCCCTGCTTCGATCCTCGGCTCTGCCGACATTTGAGCATTTATGTGAACTTCTTTTCCACCAAAGCTTACTCAGCTTTCCATCCTTACGAGGTCGGTAAATGAGTACCAGCTTCGGCTGGGAGCTAACCTGCGATGGATTAGTGTCCGGTCCAGGGGGAGTCAATGACTCTCATCCGCTTAACACTACAGAAACCGAAGATAAGCGCCGGCTCCATGGGCCACTAAGCGCGGAAAAAATTTAATGTTTGTAACTGGATAATGTAGGCAGTGTGGTTACAGGTCTTGGATTTTAATGCGAACTAGGTTTCAAATCCCGATCTAAGCACTCACTGGATAATGTAGGCAGTGTGGTTACAGGTCTTGGATTTTAATGCGAACTAGGTTTCAAATCCCGATCTAAGCACTCACTGGATAATGTAGGCAGTGTGGTTACAGGTCTTGGATTTTAATGCGAACTAGGTTTCAAATCCCGATCTAAGCAATCACTGGATAATGTAGGCAGTGTGGTTACAGGTCTTGGATTTTAATGTGAACTAGGTTTCAAATCCCGATCTAAGCACTCACTGGATTTGTACAAAAGTACCATCATGGTTAATTAACCCGATCCACACCACCCACCTATCTTCGAAATCCTTTGAATTAATAGATAAATAAAGAAATAAACAACTTAACGATAACCCCATAGAGGTACGTTTCAGTATCATGTTAAATTCCCCTTCTCAAGTAAAGAATCCAAATAGGCCCTTCATAGCTAGAATCACATGGTATAAAATATGCCAAACTGGAAGGCAAAAGCATATGACAAGTCTTCATTGGGAAACTTATAACAAAGAAAAAAACACACTTTTCTAGTTGTGTTTTGGCTTGAGCCTGAAACATTTTTTGCCATCCAGTTTTGCATATTTTGTACCATGCGACCTGTAGCTGCAAAGAGCCTTTGGTTGGAGGCAAACCATGTACCATTTGACTATTTACAAAGCGGAGTAAATTGGACCGTAGAATCGCCGACGAAAAGTCCTCTTAGTGCTTATAACGGGATTTGAACTCGGGCCACCAGCATTTAAATCCGGCAACTACAGCTACTGAATCAGGCCTCCTGTAATCTTTATATATAACTTTATTAGAAGAAAAATCCCGTTTTGTCTGGTTTTTTATGTTACGTTTCGTTTGTTTGACAGGTTCTGTTGTCGCTCGTTTGTTTGGACATAAAATGGGGAGCGACTCCGAGGAAGAAAACCGGAACATCAGTGTACGGGATTTGTTCAACCATTATCCCGCATTAGAGGATTTCTTCCTTCAACAGTTGCAGACTGATCCTCCCCAAAAGGCTGAGATAGATGAAGGGAACACAGATTTTGGGGGACTTCTAAAACCCAAGTTGTTCCCAGTTTTGACAGTGTTGTCAAAATTGCGTCCTTCTTCAAATTTACCGAGCAGGTGAAACCATTGTAACTAATACAAACGGAGATCAACATAGCTAGTTTGCAGAGGGACTTGAAATATTGTAATAGAACACTAGAAGACATTACTTTAAAGGAGGTCGATTAATGCGTCTTCTATACTAGAAAATCTTTCAATTTTATCATAGCGTTATGGCCTCTCGTAAGAAAAAGTTTTTGAAAGTGATTTAGCTAAATGCATTCAAGTACCTCTAAATCTGAATGGGATACTTTGCAAACTCCCTCTCGGGATAAGGGATAAGTACTTACGTAGCATCGAAATATTACGCAATTTGAACGAAGTCAAGTGAAAAGGGCTTGTATTTCATTTCATGTATCATGGTTCTGTTATTGTTTGATTTATTGATTAGTGCAGTTGTTGGCTTCATTTAGCAGACAGCTTTGTATATGAATGTTTCAAAAATAAATAGCTTTTAACTATTCAAACGAATCTGAAACTGTTTACCGTCTAACAAGAGAAATACTAAAGATTCTGTTTTTGTATATTTATGTACAAAGTTTGGAGTTCCTAAACTGTTCCTTTTTTTTGCATTTTACAGCAACCTGTCAGCATTTATTCCTCACCTGATGTCACTGGCGTCGTCTCCTATTTTTTCCGTCCGTGTAGTGGCGGCGAAGGCACTGGTACCGTTTGTGGCAACTAACAAACTTATTGGTAAAGCAGTGGAGCTCCTGAAAGGACTTCGGGTTTCCCAGGAGACTTGCGAACAAAACCATTTACATGGAACACTTTATCAAGTGAAGGCACTTCTTTCTGCTGACAAGTTTTTTAACTCACAGGAAATTTCGGAACAGCTTAATGAGGAACTAAGAAATAATTTATGGATAGCAAGGCATCTTAATCATTGTTTAATTACTAGAGCACAGTTTCTGGACATTGTAATGGTATACGTGCCGTCACTGATATTCGGTGAGTATAAAAATGTGTATATATTTTTCTATCAAGGTATAACCATTCACGGCTCATTTTCGTGGAGCATGGAGCCCTGCAGGATGAGCACCACGTTACGCTGCCCTATGCTACCGTGCTGTTTCATTTCTCTTTCGATTTATCTCTCCTTCTCCCTTCAGGTTTCAATTATATAGCGCTACTCTCATGTACATACATGTATAGATATTTTATAAAGTTTTACTTCTTCATTCTCTGTACATTTTCATTTGCATTTAGTCATGAAAAAATGTGTTTTTTTATCTGCAGACCCTTCTTTATGTTCTGAAATACGAACATTCGTCAAGACTGGTTGTACTGTAGTGCCAAAGTTTCCAGTAGTTCAATCACACTCCTCCCAAGTGGGACATTCTTCACTGAATCGTCAACTTTCTCGTGCAACCTTAAGTCTCGCTACAAATAGGCACTTTTTGCAAGGTAAGTTTAAGGTTTTCCTATGTGAATAATCCTGGAAATATAAAATACTATGTAGCTTGGGTGTTTTTTTTTATTGTTTATCAGTTTTGAAATGCATCGTTTTAAAAAAATTAGGGGGTGATTGGAGTTTACATGCCGCTGTTGCCTTTGAATGAACTCGTCCTCGGTGATCCCTTGGTCAAAGTCACCGAGCTTGCTAGTCTACTGAAATGTTTCCTACTATTTGGGGTTCTTAAAGTGCAGGTGACATTTTTTTTCTATTTTATTTGTACACAATGTTAAAGAAAAGGTTTTTAAATTTTTAGATCCAGAAAACGTCTCAAACCATCGCTTGAACTTAACTTAAGAATTAATTTTCTTAAATAATTAGTTAACGCTCAGCTGGGGTCTTATTACTTAGTTGATTCACTATTCAAAGTTCGTAGCATTTGTCTCACTTCTTGAATATTTTTTATAGGAGAGGAAAGCTGGAAGGAACCATCAGATGTAATAACTAGGTTGCTTTCAAGCGTGGACTCCGAATGTCGTTTGGTTGCCCTGAATGGTCTTTTATCAGTTGTTAGGAAGAAACAGTACGAGTTTTTGACACGACCCTTATGCAGACAGTTAATCGATATGCTGCATAAAGAATCTGACCACTCGTGTTTGTTGGCACTTCTCGGTTTTCTGTCGGAAATGGATGTTTGTTACCTTGGTGAACTTTCATTTGAGAATACTCGCACGTTGTGGACAAAACTTGTTTGTCTTGCTAGCGGTGAGCGTGGAAACACTGTAGCAGCTTGCGCTCTCCCAACTTGTAGTAAAGTACTGAGTTTTTGTTTGAGGCTTAGAAAACAAGATGGCGTCAACTGCGATTGGGTATGTGATGTGCTTCAACAGTGGTGCAACGTTGTCCGGGAACAAAGCAAACCGGAACATGATGAACAACAGCGCCTGAAGGCTGTTCAGGCACTGAAAGTCGTTGGTGTTTCAGTTTTACAAATGGCAGTCTATCTGGTGGAGGAAGATTCTAAAATTGCAGACATTACGGCACAAGCATGTCAAACGTATGTAGATAGATCTAATGGTTCAAGCAAGAAATTCGTGATAACTTTTATAACACTTATGAATCGATTAACAAAGTAGGCTTGTGTTGATCATGTTGTTAATAATGGTGTACATGACGATGATCATGTTGTCTAATGATCATGGTATTGTATGATAATGATGGTGGTGTTAATGTTAATCGATAGTTGTGTTTGATGATGATGATGATGATGATGATGATGAAGAGAGCGGGTCAATTTTAGTGGTTCAATCAATGCAACTCAAGACTTAATGCAATGGTTTATTTGCCACTAAGTTATACAATCTCCGTCCTTATGTATCCAAATTAAGAAGTTGCGAGAGAGAAACCTGAAAAAAAAATTGTCTCCTACTTGATTCGAACTTACTAAATCGCAACAATCACTGTTCACCTTTGAATGTCAATTGCCTGCTCCCATCAGCTGTAGCTTTATTTCTCACTTGGTAAGATTGCTACACCGGTATCACAGAGGTCACGGCTTCTAATAGCGCTGAAGATTGAATTTTTCGAGATTTCTCTTTTGCAATTTCTTAAATTTGCTGTATAAGCGGGGATATCGTTCAAATCGCCGTTGTAAAAAACGCATTCGTACCTTATCTTCCATCGATAGCCGGTCAACTTTACAATGATCTTGTGTTTTCTAATTTTTTGTTGAAAGCTATTTTTATTAATGGTCAGGACTTGCGAATGTGCTTTTAGTAAACAAATGTTGTACTGTACAAAATCAAACGAAAACTATTTGAGTGAATTCATTCTAAGGTATTTCATTTATTCCACTACAGGATATTTCTTTCGGCTGTGCAATTACTTGAGGACGAGGACGAAACTGTTAGAAGCGGCGCCGCAGAGTTTACTTCTCAGATTCGTGAGATATGGACTGCAGGTGTTCTGTCTGAAAGCATGAACTGTGCATCATCATTGAAAGTGCTACTTGAGTTCGTTACACATGCGCTCTGGCGTCGGCCTGAAATCTGGTCTGCTATGAAGACACTCATTCGAGGTCGTACTGATCTATCGACAACTTTAGATGAATATATTAACGGAAGGTATCATTTGCGTTTTGATGTGGTTTATTAGGTGTCGAAAAGTTTTAATTGTTTCCATTCTCACAAGAGCTTGACCTATACTTTCTAAACCTTATAGTTTCTAGGTATGTCATCCTTAAGTCTTATTTTTATTAAACCTACCATTTAATAGCTACCTACCAAAAAATTTCGTAGTTCCAAGACGACTTCCCAAAAATCTTGTATTCGACGAAAAAGACACAACGACGTTTTCCACGCATGCGCATTATGCCGTTTATTGAAACGTCATTCTCTTGTACTCGTTGTCAGGGTTCAAATTTTTGACTTCGATTACTGGATGGATTTGTCCTCGGTGATCCCAGGGACATATTCACCACGCTTTGTAAATAGTAACTGGTTTGCCTTTAATTAGTTGGGATTTCTAACTGGGGTTTAAGGTGATTTAAATATGACACTTGAAAGCTACTACAGGGGAGTTGTCTTTAAGTATTTATTTAATAATGATTTAGTTAGTTAGTTTGAGACGTTTTAAAAAGACAACTACCAATAGTTTTCTGTTGGTTCTCTTCTGCAGGTATTTGCTCTATGAACAGGATACCAATCAATACGCTGAGCTTGTTATTGTAGCACATTTAACTGGACGTTTGTTTAAGGTCTTGACACCTAACCTTACTTATATTGTTATTTAATCGATTATCCTTTCGTGTAACTGTTTTTCTACTCCCTATTTCCCCTTTCCCAGTATTTCCATTATTTGCGTTTCGGTCGTTTTTCTCTTCCCGCTATCATATTATTGGTAATTGTAGAGGGTGAGAAAAGATAGAAATGAGATTGAAAGCCACATACTCGATCCTTTAACGGGCCTATAGGCTCTTTGGAGACAGCGCTAATCTTTGGCTTCTGTAAAGTAAAACGAATGAGAGTCTCCGCCAGGACGAAACTCTAAATCCATCGTAGGTTAGTTGTATAAAAAGTTAAGTTTAACACCGTAAAGAACGACGTTTCGGATGTCATTCCTTCGTCGGTAAACTCCCAGCAGAAGCTGTTCTTCTATTTATTGACCTCGTAAGGATGCAAAGTGAATTCATCTTTGCCAGAAAAGAAGGTCAAATCTCGGCTGAGCCAGGCGACTCACAGCCGGAGTTTGATTGTGGTTTTAAGGCAGAGATATTACCAACTGCGCCAACCTCATTGCTGTTTGGAAGACCGTAAACTTTCCTTGCTTTCGTATTTTAAATTGTCTTAGTTGATTTTGTAGATCATAACTAGCAAGGTGTTCTCGCTGGAGACGGAAAACGATAAAACGCTCAAAGAATACGAAAAGTGGCTTTCAGTTGCTTTTCAAGAAGTCACTGGTGATTTGCAGGCGATTGTTAAATCACGTAAGCAATTTGTTTAATCTTGATTTTTGTTAACATTGTATTTTGATCTATTTCATTAATTTTATCCCTGTATGGAAAGGTTACTGCAACAGATATCCCCGACTATTGCTTGACGAAACAACCAAATTGATTACAATTTTTGGAAGAAGGAAAACTAGGAACTAGGGATTTAGGAGCTAGAAATTTTTTGTCAGAGTGTTTTTTTGTTGTTGTTGTTATATTTTAGCTTCAAACCATTACTTGTTTTGGTGATAAATAAAAATAAATACTTATTAATCGTCTTTACGTGCAAGGAGTGGTTGCCAAATCTGCCGAGCCAGAGGCTGATGTTTAAGCGGTTGATGTCGCAGATTTTTTTTTTTTTTTGGGGGGGGGTGAATTGTTTAATTGATTCTAGTTTGAAACATTAAACCATTATCGCAGGTAGAGAAGAGGCTGATTTTCGAGCGTTATCCCTTCGAGGTGGTTTTGTTCTAATGGAGGGCTAACGCTCGAATAGCTTTTTTTTAGTTTTATCTTTTGGAAGCAAACAGGCGCGCATACCAAGAGTCTTGTTTATGGATCTATAGATATATAACGCCGCGGCGGGTGGCTGTTTAATTTGGAATTTTATACATGAAAATTCTTATTAGAATTACGTTTGTCCCCTTACGTAGTGGACTAGAATGTTTGGCAACGTTTTTAAAACGTTGTAAATCTAGTGGTTGGCTTTTGATGAACAACAAAGCTGCTCCCTACCTAACTTATATTGGTGGTGCCATGGTGCCCATGTTGGTGGCTTCAAGTTTGATACTAGTACGTATGTACTACCTGACTTGTATTTATTATTATGCCACATTCCACAAGCACGGCACTTCACTTTTACTTAGTATATTGGTGGTAAGTTTTGGTCCAACGTTTGGAAACAAATATCGGAGTAATCATAGATAAGAAAACTTGTCCTGTACTGCAACTCAGAAATTTAGGGCTGCAGTTATTGAAAGGGCATTTTGGCTGATGTTATTTTATGGAAGGACCAGAATTCCTGCAAAATGAGTGTGAGGACTCCATTTTGGGTTTCTTACAGAAATGTCCAGAAATCTAAAAAAAGGTTTCCGTTGAGGACCAAAGTCCAAAAGTTTGGAGTTGTTCTCTTTAGTTAAAGCCAATAGGGAAGTCAGAAAGGTCGAGTTGTTAAATGTCGTGCCTCCCTCCTCTTTGACAAGGGCGGGAATCCTGGAGCACGCTTGTGGACTGATCTTCCGCTCATCTAATTCTGGCTTCATGGGTTTTCTTTAGGTAATCCTCTCAGCAAATCAGCCATTACGCCATGGGCTGTCTTTCCAATCAGCATTGTAGGCTTTGGCATAAAGATAAATCAATGGAGATTGTAGTAGCCAAGATCAAATTCCTCAAAATCCTCGAAACCCTCATGACTTCCCTATTGGCTTTAATTAAAAGAGCAAAATCCTCGGTCGGTCCTATGTATATTTTCTCACGCTTTCGCCTTATTTTCTTATGTGGCTGGTTAGGATTGAAAACTCTTGGCTCGTTCCAAGCCCCCAAGCCTTTCACTCTGGTGTTCCGAACATTTTGCATGGCCGACGTACTCACGCATGCATACACCGCCCCAGCATCAAGCTTCATTGACAAAACAAAAGAAATAGCTGAACGCTATCGAGAAATGCAGGAATTGACTTCAAAGATTGTTCATAAGTTTGAAAAGGTACGGGAGTTAATTTGTTGCTCGGTTCTTCGATTGCAAACGCTATGGTAGAAAGGGCAAGACAAAGAGTGCAATTGGTATACAATATCTCATTGATTACTCCAAGTTTGACACATTTTGAAGAAATAAATCAATATATAAAGTTTTAAGAATTAGTTTGATGACCATTAACTGAACTGAACACGTTATCTTTCTTACTTTGCATAGGGCATCGAGGTGTGTCATCCTATGCTACATGACGTACTTCAGGATGCCACAAGATTAGGGTGTTCAAATGCACCATTACCAGCGGAAACTGACGAGATAATTGAAAAGTTCCAAGAAATGGATTATAGTTGATAACAACACGGATAATATATTCTGCACGAAGTCAGCCCGAAGGTAGGGCATTTGATAAAAAAAATGAGAAAATGTCTAATCCCCACCCTTAGACCGGCATTCCCCCCCCCTGGGTGCTTAACACTGATAGGTGCATTAACTGAACTGAACACGTTTTCTTTCTTACTTTGCATAGGGCATCGAGGTGTGTCATCCTATGCTACATGACGTACTTCAGGGTGCCACAAGATTAGGGTGTTCAAATGCACTATTACCAGCGGAAACTGACCAGATAATTGAAAAGTTCCAAGAAATGGATTATAGTTGATAATAACACGGATAATATATTCTGCACGTTAAATTTAGTACAGTAACTGAGAATAAACAGATTCATTTTTTATAAAGAAACGAAAACAAGGTTTCATTTAGCACAGTTGATGAAGCCGACCCGCGTGTCAATTTAGTTTTTTGTCAACTGCAACGCAACCGCAAGGTTGTACAACAGGTTTTCCGTAATTTTTTTTCTTTTAATGTTTTTAAATACAAACAAATTTAACTCTTAACTGAGACTATTCAAAATTGTCGAACAGTAGGTAAAACATGTGATCTAATCCACTCTAGGTTGAAATGTTTTGATCGTCGCCCTAGAGCAACCTTTGGGGGTAATTGGTACCCCTTACCTCAAAAATCCGACCAAAAAAAAAATCACTAATCACCCCCAAAATGACCCAAAATCCGACCCAAACCATGGACTAACCCCTTACCTCAAAAATCCGACCAAAAAAAAATTCACTAATCACCCCCAAAATGACCCAAAATCCGACCAAAACCATGGACTAACCCCTTACCTCAAAAATCCGACCAAAAAAAAAAGTTTACCAATCACCCCCAAAATGACCAAAATCCAACCCAAACCATGGAGTAAGAGGTGAAATGTGGGGGAAGTTACAGATGTTATAAATGGCAAAAAGCAATAACTAATATTTCGCCTAATTTGTGATCAGAAAATCAAAAATGAATGCATTTTTAAGCTACAAATCCAGGAAACGAATAGAATTTTCAAAATCAAAGCTGAAACTTTATTTTTTTGTTCACTTATTCTTTTACATACTGTGTGATTCAAAGCTTAATCAACTTGTTATGTTTTTATATTACTATATCTATAATACCATTTTGATACAAAGAAAGGGGATTTTGTGAAATAATCCATCTGATTCCAAACGATATGACAAAAAAAAACATTCTCAGTTGGTCAAACTGTTGACGTGGCAAGATTGATGCCAAGTTAGAAGAAAAAGCAAAAAAAAATTAGAGCCGCGAGTTTACAAAACGAGTAGTAAGGCTACTCGGCATGTCAAATATTTATTATTCTGATATTGATACCCTTGGTTAAATAAAGGTTTCCTGAAATAGTTTCATAAGACATAAATATCTTATTTTTCAGACAAACCGTTAACTGTTTCCTGTATATAATTGCAATGTCATAGTGACGCATGCCATTTTTACACGTTTTATTCTTGTAATACTTTGATAAAAGTACACCGCAGGTGCCATCCACTAAAGGAGTCCGGATGGTCTCCAGTCTAGTTTAGTAATTCCGTATTATATTCCAGACTTCATCCCCTTGTAGAGTGAATTAAAGTGATACAAGTTCTGTATTACATTGATAAAATATTTTCCAAATCCTATTGGATTTCGATTTTGAAGCTTATAGTAGGCGGACACAATTTCCGTAATACTATACAAGGAACGAAATGTGCAGCGTCAGGCAGCTAAAGTTATTAACATTGGAGGCAACTGCTCTTACACTTTGTTAAGAAGAAATTTATAAATGACATAATAGTTCTGATAATTTGAACTCGATAGAGTGATAAGTTGGATTTGAATGGCAAAACATGATTGCTAAATTTCTTATTTTTCACAAACTTTCTGAGTTTTCCATCTTAAATATAGAGAGAGTTTCTTGTGTACATCCTGACTACTGCATGTCAAGATAAAACCAGCAAATATATGATCTTGATTGTTATGATTTCAAAATTTTTGGTAGAGGTATTGTTTCTAACTCGCCTTGGTCTAAACAATAATCACATTTATGAAAAACCAAATATTGACGATTGCTGAAACATTAATATTCCGTGGCTTTTTTCCTTTGCAAAGCATATTGCCAATCAGCTGGATTCTGAGTGCAATTAAGGGCGTTGTTCGGTGGACGAATGCTATGATAGCGAGTCCAATCCCCACGACATAGTCGCCATGGTAACAGGTCTAACATATCGTGGGTGAACATGTCAACATCCCGACTAACCAACTGAGGAGTACCTGCACCTGACCCTCTGGTTATAAGCCGATAGAAGGCGTCATAGCAACACTGCTGTACAGTGGTTCTACGGCTTGTAACCACTTGACGAATACAAAATTTCGCATGCGGTTTGTAAATGTGTAGCTTTTCGAAAAAATAATTAATTGGCTGCCAACGAAAACTCTTCTTGAGGACAGGATCGACAATACGATCGCTTCTATAAAGATGTCTTGGCATCATACAGGGACATCCCGGTAGAGCAAGCAGCCAAGCAACAACTCGAGGGTGTTTGTGTACATAACACTGCTCCCATTTGGTGCAGGCATCGAGATGCTTTTCTGTGTCGTTAGCAGAACCTGGAAGATATAAAAACAGAATTCTTTGAATATGCTATTTTCAATAACTAAAAATCAGGAACCCATTTTGTTTTTCCATCTGAAATCCGAATTGTTGTATTATAGTGAAGCTTATGAATTTAGAATCAAGCTAAAGTGATTTCGAAAACTAGTTTGCTAGAGCCCAACACAAGGGACCCTTTTACGCACAGGGCCGGATGCAGGGGGGGGGTTATTGGGGTTGCACCCCCCTCCCCTTACAGAAGGGAATTTTTTTTGTCATATTTATTGTGCCAGAATACCAGTACAAAATGCTTTTCTATATTTAACAAATATCATCCTCAAAATGCACGAAATGCCAAGAAAATAGGGGTAAAAATTGCAAATTTTCTGGGGGGGGGGGGGGCATGCCTCCGGACCCCCCTAGTAAAGCTCGCCTAAAGTTTCGACCCTCAATATATATTCTCTACAACACCCCCTTTTCAAAAATCCTGGATCCAGCCCTGTACGCACACAGTGGTGATTCACTCCTGATTACCTGCATGATATAGGACACGATGACGATGTAATGATGAGGACTAAAGCTGCTTTCCAGAAAGAGTAATGATGAGCTTTAGGGTTAGACTACGAGCAGTTTCAAAATTTAATTTAGAAGTTCTTGTTTTCTTTGTTGAGCATGCGCGTCGGTATTCTAGCAACCCTGACGTCATTGCTCTGTCGTCTCGTCTCGACGTCTCTGCCTTTGACGTCGCCATTTTGAATTATGCTACCGCGGGCTCAAAAACATTTAGCGGTTTTTGAAATTTGCTCATGCCTACTGCTCATTTCCGGTTAAAACTAGTTTCAAAACCTGTTTGCTTCGTCCATGGTTGTGGACGGCGGTGTATCAAAGAAAACTGCTTAGATCGGCAGAGTCTCTCAATTTTCATTGCAGGACCGTCACGAGAGAGACTCTGCTAGCAGGGAAGAACTGGTATAGATATGAATGTAATTCATACAACTGCATGGTAACAAGTAGTCCCAAAGTTTAATCCCAAAACGTTGATTTCATTATGGGATTACTTGACGGAGTTCAATACAACATGTACATGTTTCGGATTCGACTGGGGTCGAACAACCTTTTTCTTCATTCGCTCTCAGGAACATGATACAAAAACATGTTTAGAATCATAAAACTAGTTTCTTCAGCCACAAAGGATTCTCTCTCAACCGTTCGATACATCTTCTTTATTTATATTTGTTAACAAACTGTTTATACACTCTCCAAAAACTTGTTAATTCTACACCGCAATCGGTCCAATATTTAGTCGGTTTTACTTCAATTTCGTACATTATAAACATTTTAGACTAAAAACTAGTGTTTTAGTGCTGATTCAGGTTTTTCTCGATATATATTTGTTTTTAGACCATTTGTTTTTATAAAACTGTTGTGGTAAACGCAATTAAACAGAGTCGAGTATCTAAAAATCATTTAAAAACCAGCTTCCTCAAAGTGAAGACAAACATGGGCATGGATATTCCCCGGGGGGGTACTCCCATATATTGACTATACGGGTATGTGCCGCTGTTCAGGGTATGGTTTTCAGACCATCCAGTT
>JAOEHV020093970.1:0-15622 GCA_025447995.2 Isaurus tuberculatus
ACAATAGTCTTCCTTAACTCTCTTATCAACCCAGTGATTTACGGTTGGCGTGTACAAGAAATAAAAGAAATGGCTAAGAAAGTATTGCAACGACGGGACAACCGCTTAACGGAGAATATAGAAATGGATGACTTCAAATCAAACTTAAGAAGAACGCGACATGTTGGAGAGGAATCGACTTCCAAGGGAACGGCGTTACATGTTGAAAGCTCATCAAGAATAAATGCCGAGCGCTGAGTTGCTGTTTTAAAGATGGAACGATATAACTTAAACTCAGATATGATTGCCAGTAAAAAAATGAAACGTTTCACAAACGGTAGATTTTCAGTGGGGAATCGTTTTCCCTCAACGGAAACGACAACACACATGACAGTTACAGCTCTAACATAAATGCCAATAATTTAAAGCAAACCAATAATATTTAAGTGTCGGTGCTGCTATAGTGCGTGACACACTTTTCCAGCAATGAGAGTGGTCCTCTCATGAGGAACGGGTAACCTTGAAAGCAATGAAGCGGTACTGTTATTGAGAAGCTGCACAGTTTATTAGCAGTGAGGGCGGTTCGTGATGGTGACCCAGCTTATCTTAACCATGCAGCAGTAAAACGACTCTGTCACTGGAGGTCGGCACACTTTACCAGCAGTGAGGCGGTCCTGTTATTTGGGGCCGGCGCTCTACACCAGCAGTGAGAGCGGCTCGTCATGGTGATCCAGCTTAAGGTAGCGGCAGTGAAAGAGCCCTGTCATGGACCCAGCACACCTTAACCAACAGTGAATTGGCTCTTTACTGGGGGCAGCCAGCACACTTTACCAGCAGTGAGAGCGGTTCGTCATGGGTACTCAGATTACCTTAGCAGCAGTGAAGCAGTCCTGCCATGGTCATATATATCAATTTTCTCAACTTTTTCACTTGCTAAGACGAAGCGCTAACGCTCCAAAACGTTACCTTCTCATACTTATATGGCGATTATCTAAATTTCAACAGCTAAATTTGTTTAAATCACAGAAAATACAAATCCTTGGCTTGCTTAACTTTTACAACTGGTTTGTAAAGGTCTGCACGTATAGAACCGTTTTTATCAGCTCGAGTTTTTTGGAATCAGGAATGTCAACGATTATACTTTGTCTAGAGAAACGAAAGTAATCTAAAAACTGAAATATTTGATGAATACACATTTTGACAAGAAATCCTTTAAATTTTAATGATCCATGAAAACAACGATGTTCCATGCTTGAAGAGAAGTTTTGTGTTACTATGAAAGAAATGTTTTGTGTTGACACAAGCTTATTTTTCTCAGAAGAATTTTCAAAAGAAATTTCTTCTGAGAAAAATAAGCTTGTGTCAACACGAAACATTTCTTTCATAGTAACACAAAACATTTCTTTCATAGTAATTTCCAAGCTGCATAAAAACATTACATGCTTGAAGAAGATTAAGATGAACAAAACACTGTCGTTATAAACAGACAGCTCATGCTGAAGGGTGAATTGCTCTTCCGTTCAGACCAGACAAAAGAGATTCTAAACTCAGAACTGATTTCTAATTTAATTTAAAAAACGCAACGTGCATTTATACATTCGTTCTTACAAATAATTTTTAATTTTTTGTTTTCAAATTTTGTACAGATAACTTATATTTTTAGACAAGATTTTCATTGACGAAAGCAAGAAAATATCGAAGAGTGAGTTTTTGATAACGCACAAATTATTTCCGCAAAACACAGTTCGTAGTGTAATCTTATTCTCTTGAATCGTTTGGCCTGTCAGTTGGAGTTAAAATCTTTCTTTCAATCCATAACAACATACCACATTTGAAGCTTCGTAGATTAAATATTTTATCATTATTTGTTTTCTTTCTGGGTTTACCCGCGATGTCGATTAAAAATTCATACACGCTCACTCTTTGAGTAGTTCTTCGAAAACATTTGTTATAGATCCGATGTCTGGAAACGAATTGAAAAGAAGTCAATAGGTAGTAAAACGTCTGTAAAATCTCAATACGAAAAGATATTTTAACAACAGGAACAATTATAGTTTTTGCCATATTGTTCGAGTTCCCTGAAAAAGCAATTCAAATCCATATTTGGTAGATCATGTTGCCATACTTTTCAACCATTTTCTGACGACTTATTTTCCACAGGCAACCCAGCAAAAAAAAAATTATTTTAACTGTGAATTCTCAGTTAAAAGCGTTTTTCTCCTAACTGAACAGGCATTTGAAAGTTACAACACGAACATAAATGCCAACAAACTAAAGCAGGCTAAAGTTTTTACGGCTAAGGAAGTACACCTTACAAGCAATGAGATCGAGCGATCGTTTCATGGCGACCCATGCAAACCAACGGCAAGGGTACAATCTTTAGTTTATAAGAGTATGTTTTATAGTATCGTGGATGAAAAATTGGAATATCTTATAACTAAACCCTATACTTAGCTTTGAAAGAGGATATAATTTGTGTGTATGTAACAACAACAACAACAATTAAAACTTTATTTGCACAGACAGCTGATATTGAAAAAATACATACTGTAAATATAAAGAAAAGTACCAAAAAATAGAATTTAAGCCACCTGTGATAGCCTCAGGGGATATTTGTATCAGGTAGCCTTTAAAAAAGTAAAATCTGCAATACTAAATCAGAAAAAAAAGATAAAATGAGAATTACAAGGTACATCATTAATAATTCAATATCACTAAAAACTTAATAATAGTACTCGTATAATTACTAAGAATACTATCAAAATACTAATACTACATGTTACTAAAATATACAACTGACAAATTGTTAATAAGGAGTTGAAATAAAAGATTAATGGATAAATAATAAATTAATGTTACCCCACGCTATTATACCATAAGTGAGAAAATGGATATATGAGTGAGTAATAACTTTAAATAAGTGTGTTAAGAGGAGAAAATAACAAAGGTTAGATAATATAAGATTGGCCAATACTTTTTGAAATATTTTTAGATAGTTCATGATGCGTTTGAAGATTTAAAACTTACAATATTCATTACATTCAAATTTTATTATCCAGGGCAAAAACTGGTTGTGCCTCGGTAAACTAGAAAATCTCACATTTTGATTTTGTAAAAGAACAGTACACAAAAAAAATTGAGACTTGAAAATCCGAAAACTTAATAAACGGGGGGTGGGGTGAGGTCCTAATAAGGTCCGGGGGGAGTCGGAAAAAAATTGAAATTTTAATACACGGGGGGACGTTTTTTTGGCACCCAAGAGTACGCTTCTGAAAGTGAAACACTCCAGTTTCTAATATGAATACATAGAAATAGCACTGAAAAAGGGAGTAGGGCAATGTCCACTACTAATATGGTCTTACTACCCAGTTTTTGCGACTGGAAATCCTCAATATAAACTACTACGGCAAAGAGGCCATTTAGGCTTGTAAGTCTTTTTTCAGCCACATCCCTTCAAGCTTTTCGTATGGGAACTTCAGCCTGATTGTTGACCATGCTGACGAGGCGTAAAAAAACCGAAACAGGTAAATTTAAGGGATAATGCCCGTTACCCATATTTAATAGTGGCTGCAAGTACGTGATACTAACACGCATGCGCTACCAGTACTCGTGACCATCTAGAGTAAATCTCCCTTTTGCTGACATCTTTCACTATTCCCCTTCACATAGATAAGACATACATGACAGATTTATGCGGTAATACCCGCTACGAATGTGGTCTTAGTGCCAATAAGAGTGGCTGCAGGTATTTGATACTACCACGTATACGCTACCAATTATTGTGATTATCAATTCCAGCCACATCCCACAAGCATTACCATTTTTTATTTTATTTTGTCTGATACTCTAAGCTTCTCCTCCCGGTATTGTATGTATTCGGATAGTTTTCACTGTAATTGTCCACAATATCCTCCCAGTCTGATCTATCATGCATCAAATTTCAAAATGGCGAAAGCACGCTGCACGTGTTGGAAAAAAATGAAGTAGGAGTTCGAGTAAATTATCAAGGGTAACTGACTGAGCAACCACGCCGCCAAAACAGTCGCCAGGTTCTTCAGCCAGCGAAGCTCGAGGACAAACACTGAACCAAATCGCAAGAACCAACCGAGTCTACGTAAAATACTCAGTAATAGAACAACTGCGAGCCAGATGCTTCGGCAGGTTTGTTTGTTATAGAATCCACATATTTTCTACAAAAAAAAAATTCCGGGAGTTTTCCAGGGCCCTGGAAGAAAATTTCAAAAGTCCTGATGTTTTCCAAGAATTGCAGGATTAGAAAGAGCCATGTAAATGGTGTCTCAATTTTTGAAATGCAACTGTTTTTAAGACGGTTTAGAGTAATCAAATGAACTTTTTACATCTTGCATTTTACAAAGAGCCCTTAAAGCGGTTTCACTTGAGTAATTGTAAATATGTGTATTAATAAATAATAAAACAAGTAAATCGAAGCACGGTCGTTACTACCAGCACTTCCTAGCTTTTATTTTATGCTTAGTCTTTATGGTACTACAAGTCGTAAGTCTGACTTTAAACACACTGGAGTTTTGATCTGTTAAACTCTCCTTGTGTACAAAACATTAACAAAACTCTAAATTTTCATACTCAAAATTTAAAAAAAATCGATCTTGAGTTTTGCATAAATTTGTTATTTTGACTTTTCTTTTAAGATAAATTATGTGTTGAAAAAATTCAAAAGCAGGGCTGCAAATAAAAGCTGCTTATTGGACAATGCCAACCAAAATTTGCTGAGGTACGAAAAATCCAAACTGTGTTCGGACAATATCTGCAGATATTTTTTTTATTGTAAATCATTTTATGGTTAGGAAGTATAAAAATCTACTTTAAGTTAACTTCTATTTTACGTTGCTTTGTGTAAGGATGACCTCAAAGTAACAAAACAAGGCTACAAGGATATTAAATTCAATCATATCTTTTTTGTGATGTCTGACCAGAATTTTGTTTCATTCGACCAAGATAAAGCATCTGCAGCCCTGCAGATTTAGCATATAACTATATTTTGAATTTGTCTTTTAAAAACAGCTCTCATAAGTTGGAAAAGGGTAAAGGACAACTATGGATAACTCTCTTCTCTTCACCTAGCTACCTCGCAGAAGCAGCCTGGGTAAGATTTCTCAAAAGATAACCATCTGGGTTTCCCTTCTTTCTGCTTTTCTCCCTCTGGTCATCATCAAATTCATTTTGTAGTTTTTTTGCAAGTATAAAATCTTGCTCTTCTTGCAACTGTTTTTGTCTTAGCCATTCAGAATAACCAGGATCAAACAATTCATAGTTAACATTTGTTGGAAGTTTTGAATTATCAGTTGCTACGAGCCGTGAAGGGCCTGCCATGCTGCTATTCCCATTGCTGTTAATGGAGGACAGTTCTTCATTAAGTCTCTCATCTAAAAAAAAATTAAAACAGTTTGTAAAACCAAAAGCATTTTGTTTCCTTTTCAGAATCTTTACATTGAGGGGAAAAACTGCTCAAACTTGGTAGAAGTTGAGAGAGATGTTGCAAGAAACACCAAAATGAGACCAATCCTAGTTGTAGCCTGATGCAAGTGCTAAAGGAGATGGAAAGGGACTGTCGTCAGTGAGAAAAGAAAAAAAAAATAGATAAGAATGCTTCTTTTTTCTTTATATTTTTAATTTTCTCCTAGCAGTAATCCCCTCCCTTATGCAATTACTTTTCAGGCTATCCAAGTTTATAATTATAATTTAATAATATCTTTTGGGACTTTGAAAGACTACTGCAAATATAACTTTCTAACTTATTGTTTTCTTACTTATCTGAAAAATGAAAAAAAAAATTGGAAAGTATAGAAGCACAAGTTCTTTTTGTTGTATTCTTTCCAAGTCCCAAAAAATATTAAATTATTGTGCTAACGCAACAATGGTTGCTAAGGAGAAGATTCATACTCAAATGAGGAAATCATTGGGCCTGTGGGCTCAAGCCAATAGCCTCAACATTTCAATAATCTGCTATGTTGCCAGTGTGGCCATCCCTGGTGGTGTAGTGGTTAGCACACCAGTCTAGAAAACAGGGAGACGTAGGTTCAAGTCCCGCTTAAGGCAAAAATACCAATTTTTTTGGATGAGTGCAAAAAAAGTTGGAAAGTATAGAAACACAAGTTATATTTTTAGTTTATACTACTTTATTCATTTAAAAAAACAATCACAGGTAAAAAAGGTGTTCCTTTTTCGTTCTTTTGGTTTGCAATATTATCTCGTTATTTATGTTAAATTCAATAAACACAATGTTCAGGATTTGTTGCATGAGTTTAGCTGAGGTTAAAAGTTGTTTTACAATGATGTTTGTGCCAAGGAATCTGATTGGCCTTGGACCTTAAATTTAGTCAAATATTACCACAGACTAGACCTACCCCACCCATAATCAAAGGTCTCCAAATCTACAGCTAACCTCCATGAGAATGAAGAAATTAGGGCAGATTTGAATAATTACTTCAACATATTATTTTGCAATAGCAAAATTTTCCCCGAGGGAATCATATTCATTTGGAACATACTTCAAAAACTACAAAGAACTCTTGAACCCTTTTACCTGCAATGGATTAGTGTCCTGTCCAGGGGGAGTCAAGGACTCTTATCTGTACTACAGAAACCAGAGATAAGTGCTGGCCCCATGGACCACTAAGCTTGTAAAAAGATTTAGCTAGTTTTCCCAAAAAGATAAAAATCTGCCAGAAGTGAATTCCACTTTATCAATGAAGCAATAACAATAGTGAAAAATATATGAAAACAGGGCTTTGGTAAATGTCGTAACTACCTGCTGAATTGTTTTTAGGTAGAAGCCATTTGTCCAAAGTTGAAAGCTTAGTTTTTGTTGGATTTGATTTCTTTCCCTTCTGTGTTGAGGACTGAACAGGTGAGCAACTATTTGATGGTGAGGAGCTTATAGTATCCTGAAGATTCTGAAAAATAAATATGTTCAAGTCTTAAGCCACAATTTTTTCATCCAGCATGCTTCCTGATTCCCCCCCTGACTGAAACAGAAAAACAAATAGTGCAAATGCAAAGTAACGTAATTCATCTTTTGAAATCTCTGTTTTGTTTTACAGGTTTCCAAGTTTGTATAATTTGATTATTCTCATTGAGAAATAGCTTTTAGAATATTTTTATTGATGTTGCACATTTCGGTGAATGTTCTAATAATAATTGTAGTAAAAATAATAAGTAATAAAATTATAATAATAAGATCAATAATAGTAATAATAATAATAATAAATCATGTGTCAAACATCCACATGGGTTCAATGTTGCATGGTTCCCTTCCTCTGTTTCATTCAGTTGAAGGCTTCTTCATCTGTGAGGTCACAGAGCCTCATGTCTTCTTTTACTAGCTGCAACCACATTTTGTGAGGTCTGTCTCTTTTACTTGTCCATCAAATTCAGGATGAGTGATCTTTTGATCCAATCACTACTACGCATTACACAATCCAATCATCTTAGGCATTTACACAGGAGAGCTATTCTTTATCCTCCTGTATTCTCCTGTCCAGTGTGTATCATAAAATGAAAGTTTTCTACCCCGATGAGGGCACAAAAGTTGTCGAAAGCTTGTGAGAACACTGATATTTTATGATAAAATATGGTGGACAAAAGGAAAAATGAGGATTACCAAGTGTAGGGCTTGATTTCACCGTTGGCCCAAAGGAACTTGTGACATTTGAAAATTGGTGGCCGGACGGGGCCAGCATCTTTTTTTGAAAGTAAGTTTATAAGATCTGTCATTCAACACAATCATGGCAACACAGGCATGTTATTTATGTTTTATTAAATTTTGGACAATTTTACCATGTTTTTAATATTTTCACAAGGAATCCTGACATTGATTTATTTATATTCTCACCTCTCTGTCATTTTGGTAAAGTTCTTTTGCTAATAACTCATCCTGTTTCTGTTGACTTTCAAGAGAATGCTGCAGTTTTCTTTCTTCTTGTAATAATTGCTCAATTGCTTCTTCACTTCTGCGATTTTCTTCTTCTTGTGCCTGCCTAATCTAAACATAAAATCATCAAAATCATCACCATCACCAATATCACCATAACATCATTATCACCATCATCATCATTAAAATCACCATTATCATCATCATCACCAAAATCACCATCAACATCATCATCACTATTATCACAATCACCCTCATATCCATTTTATGTCATTCACAGCTGATTGTCTAACTGGCACTATTTCTGAATAATATCTATATTCAAGATGTCTGAAGCTTGTATTGATATATATGGTGATGAAGGGTTGGTTATGATGCATGATGAGGAGAGAACTTTGACTGGACAAAGAAGAAAGGAATGCCGAGGACAACACAGGAAAAAAATTAGGGTGAAGGTAAAACCAAAGCAATATTTTTATGGAGATGGTTAGATTGAAGACAGAAATTGATATAATTGTGAAAAAAGTGAGTATAAATGGTATAAGAGAATGTTTTTAAAAGAGAGGAAGATAAAGGTATTAACAGTTTGATCAAAATTGAAGGGCCTAGTGCAAAACGACGTAAGTGACTTTTGATGAAATTGAAACTCTCCCTACATTATCTCTATAAATCTCTTCATAACTTTTGGGAGAATTTAGCATTTCACTAGGCCCTTCAACTGATGTTGAAGAAAAAAAAGGAAGGGGAAATGAGACTGAGAAAAGAGATGAAGAAAAAAAGTCTCAACACTGAATTGAAAGAAGTTGCATAGGGTTGCAAAAAAAGAGCCATAGAGAAAAATTAATAACACTTCCAGGAAGAAAAAGACCAATTATAAATGTTTGCTTCATTGAATGATTGATATGAATAAATTCTAGGAGATCTAACAACACAAGAAGTACTAATTTTTAGATTCCACTCACTTACTTTCTTCACCTCTTCCTCATACTCTTTTCTAACTTCACCTGAGACTGAAATTGTTCGTTTTGGTTTGGGTAGCTCTGTTAGTAATTGACAAATTGTATTTATTTAGTAAAACAGAGTGATAGGGTACAAAATTAGTTTTAGTGAGCCTAGCTCAAGTGAAGAATGAAAATATATAATATTACTGTAGGGCTCACAAAATTCATTAAGGGCGCGTTCGATTGACCCTATTCCGGAATAAGAATATATTCCGGATTATTCCAGAATAGCCATTCCCAGCCTAAGTCAATAAAACGAGTATTCTTTTTGTGGAATAATGGCCCACGATAATTCACATTTTAAAAGAGTTCTTTCATCTCCTCGTATAAGGAAATTAATTCAAGGGTTTCGTGAGTACTCCAAGAGTAACATTTTTTGAGTGAAAAATGTGTTTCTTCGCTCCACCTGGCCGCCATGTTTGTTTATTGTTTCAAAAAGCGCGCGATTTTTGACGAGTGACGTCATTATTCCGGTTTATTCCAAGCATTCTGCCCCAGGGAGCAGAATGCTTAGAATATATTCCTGTTATTCCGGAATAAGAATAGCTACTCAATCGAACGGACATTCGGGGTATTCCAATCTATTCTTATTCCGGAATAGGGTCAATCAAATGCACCCTAAATTATATGTATATGTATACATAGAAGATATTACATGCTCACACATGGGTACAAACATGTAAATTATTCTGTTTATTATATAGACAGTGATGAAATACTGTACCAGGACAATGATAACAAAAATAAAAATATAAATAAATAAATTTAAAATAAAAATAAATAAAAAAATTAAAAATTAAAAATAACTATTGGCTAGACTGAAGTTGTAATGACAAACGTGATATCTTCACACTGTGAAAGATAAAAATGGTATCTTCACTGGATACCAAATTTTTGTCACTGGAGAAATCCTGGTATTTCATCAGTGTCTATATAACAAATAAGTATCTTTTCACTTTATCACTTGTTAAGGTTAATATGTAAGGCTATGGATTCGATATCAAAAGTTTGTAAAACTAAATGCTAAAAATGGTTCACTTCCATACAAAATTTCAGTTGTTCTATATTCTTCAAAGTGTTGAAGAAATACCTTATGTAACAAAGCAGAAAACTCTGTGTCTTCTTATCAAAAATCAACATTGAAGATTTAAGTCTAAAACTTGAAAAAAATAATAAATTTAAGAAAGGCAGCCAATTTATCAGTTGTTTCATGGAATACCATGATATGCAGGCTGAAGCAGAATAAAACAAGAAACTTGATTATTATAAGTCTGATGTCAGGGTACAAATGCACATTTTGTTTAGTGTCTAGTACATGGAACTGTTATAATTAACAAATTCACCACCAGGGTTACTACCTTCTCATTAAACAGGAAGTTCCGGTATAAAAGGGATATCTCCGCCCCCTTACTTGGTTGTGGAATTTGAATACTGATCATGATCGTTATGGCGGACAACCGTTTGTTGAATTATCGAGCTAAACGAGCAAACTTGATCGCAAAATCTGGAAGCTCGTGCTGGGATTGCCTGGAGAGCTCCGCGAGAAATGTTAATTAGACGGAGAATGATTGGAAACTGAGCCGAACGATGGTCTGTCCAGACCATTTCATACCGGAACTTTCTGTTTAAATCTTGCCCTCTACTGCACCCCCTGGTAGGAATTACGTTGCAATGTGCCTGAAAATCATAACCAAAATGCCCAATATAGCGAATCAGTACGCACTTCATTTCATCAGTCAATAGATGAGACTGTTGTGCCTTTTAGTCAGGCCGTTTTACTTAATTAACCATTAAAAACCAAACGCTTTTAAAAACATTCTTGTCCAGAAGCAACTGCAATATATTTGTACCTTCATCCTCGTCATTAAAATCTTCTCCTCTTAACCTCTTTTGGCATTTCTCAGGAAAAAATCTTTTAATCTGTTCCCAACGCTTTAAATTCACTAAAGTGCCATTTCTTGCGTGTCTTCTCGCCCAACTTGATATACGAATTCTGCACAAAGGACACTGTAAATTCGCTTCTTGCACATTTTGACGAAAACACCAAATACACAGTTCGTGCTCGCATGGCATAACAACTGGTTCAATTAAAAGTTGTAGACATATCGGGCAAGTGAAATCGGCTATTGATGGCCCGGCGTTACTTTCTTGATTGTTATTTATTTTCTCTTGAGCCCCTACAGTATTTCCATCGCCGTCCGCCATTTTGAATGATTTAGCAATTTTTTGTTGTTGCTAGTTTTGGCGCCAAGAACTCAGCCAATCAGAATCAACAACAAGGTGAATGAAGCTTTCGTCACCGGTCCCTGCACTGTAAATTTTGTGAGTTCACAACTTCGGCTCTCAAAGAAAATGTCCCTACGCTAAAAATGAAAGAATACCAACCTTATCCATGAATAATCAGAGAAACTTGTCTTATTACCCGACTTTACTTCTATCACAGGTAAGTGTTCCGGTCAAAACATGGCTTTGTGTAAAAATTCACGGCTTCTTTTTATGTTTTTAGTTATTTCATGTTCCAGATTGATTGGATTTTTAAAATAGGCCACCAATTCGAAAGAAAAAAAGAGTGGTCAATTTTAAAACATTTTCAAAACGGCATTCGGCAAAACTGTGGACGAATACCTCGAACCCTCCCCACCATTGTTAGATCACAGGTAGCCCAAGCTTTATTTGTGACACTAACATATTACATCATTAAATTTATTAAGGAAATGTATGGGATTTTACGTTTGTGTTCGAAACGTATTGAAAATTTAATAAAATTATGAAATAACTTAACAAACCTTGACTTGTTGTATTTTGTCATCATTATGTGTTGTTTTGGGTTGGTTTCTGGCGCTGCGAGAAACAAGAACGATGAAATATAAATCCCATACATTTCCTTTATAAATCAAATGATGTAATATGTTAGTGTCACAAATAAAGCTTGGGCTAACTGTGCGCTTACATAACACAATGTTCAAGATGGCGGTTGTGTCTGTGAGAAATAAAAGTGGTTTTATGTTTCGTCACGGATTGAGAGCTTGTTATCGATGCATTTCGGACACCATCATAGATATGCCAGAAAGAGAGCCACCGATTCCTCAATACAAGCCTCGGAATAATGAACCAACAAAGTTAAAGCGAGCAAGATTAATTTATCAAAGCAGGTTTGTACACCGAAGATAGTCTGAAACGTAAAGTTAGAAACTGTAAAAGCCGATGTTTTAGTTTTTTCCGTATTAGTTATTACTGAGGTTTTAGGGCATGATCTGCTGCAGCTTCGCAGTTTCTTAACCCTAGTTTATTCATATTATTATAACTAAAAGTTATAAAGGAAATTTATTCCCGTTGCGCGATTTTGAACCAAGACAATTGTTGAAAGGCAACAAATTGACAACCAGTTTGTATCTTGTTATAATTATTGTAATTTTATCGTAATCATTACTAAATTTTTACTGGTGATATTATTGATGATGAAGAAGCTTGTGTTGGTGGTAGTGATGGTGATTATATTATAGTGATGTTGGTGTTAGTGGTGGTTATTATGTTAGTAATGTTGGTGTTAGTGGTGGTTATTATGTTAGTAATGTTGGTATTGGTGGTGGTTATTATGTTAGTAATGTTGGTATTGGTGGTGGTTATTATGTTAGTAATGTTGGTATTGGTGGTGGTTATTATGTTAGTAATGTTGGTGTTAGTGGTGGTTATTATGTTAGTAATGTTGGTATTGGTGGTGGTTATTATGTTAGTAATGTTGGTATTGGTTGTGGTTATTATGTTAGTGATATTGCTGTTAGTGGTGGTTATTAAGTTAGTATTATATTGCTATTGGTGGTGCAGGGGCTTTATTAGAAGCCGTGACCCAGGTACTAGTGCCCGTCTACTGTGACTACAGGTACCCGGGTACTTCAGTGACATTTAGAATACGTTTGTTTTTAAAAATTGAGAAATGCATTTCATTTCGACTCGAAGGTGCTGCCTTTGCTCTAACATCTGTAAATGGTTAGACCTTCGGGTCTTCTATGATAAGGATGTTAAACTGTAGGCCCTCAGAGACCTTTTCTTGCATAGCTTACCTGCTCAAAGCCCTCCGTCCACCTAAGAGTGGTAAAATCCTATATCATATCATTCAGTCAAACTTGATCTAGTAAAGGTGATCAGACTGGATATTTGCATCTGAAATTCTACAATTTACAGCTTGATAAAAGTTTTAGTTCAACAACTTAAATAAGAGACTGAGTGGAAAGCATTAGGTTGCCCTGCAAGCTAAGGACTGTCACAAAAAGTCAAGTTTTTTTCTGTGCAAAACATCTTTTCTGCAGGCAAACAGACAACCATATATTAGTTATTTTGAACACTGGTAATACAGCACCAAAAAGATTTACAGCTGAAGATGACATTTTTGGCCAAAACATAATTTATGTGTTTTTAAACAGTCATTTCATAGTGTTTTAATATCAATCAGCAAAAAAAAGTTGATGAGGCTCTACCATTTTGTTTCTCCAGGAAGCGTGGTATGCTTGAAAATGGCCTTCTTTTGAGGTAAAGTAATGTTTTACTATAATTTTCAAGTAAATTTAGTTTTCTGAGTTTTAGTGCTTTATAAGAGCAACAAATTTCATACTATCAATTGACAGCAGTTTTCAAATCTTAATTTTGTGGTGTCTAGAGAACACATTTTACTTACAGGCTTTTTTTCTTAGTGCATTTGCAAATGAATATCTGGAGACTATGAATGAATTACAGTTGGATGAATATGACAATCTCATTAACCGGCCAAGTAACGATTGGGACATTTATTACTGGGCTACCGGTGCCAAAGCTATTCCAGATGAGTACAATGGGGAAATAATGCAACTGTTAAAAAAATTTGCAAGGAATGAGAAAATGGAATCAAGAATAAGACAACCAGATCTCAAAACACATTGAAAAAGTCAATTTATTCCTCAGAGATGGGCTGAATATGTTGAGTAGAGTGGGTATAATATCCAGTTCAGCAGAACAAAGTTTGGTTTTCTCTTATTGCTGAGGTTTTTCTGCGGTAGGATGAAGTAATCCTGTTTAGGCATCAGTTAAATTAATGTGAATGAAAAACTTCTAAAGAACTAGGAATGGAAATAATTATTCCATATTTTAAGATTCAGAAAACTTTTTTGAATTTATTGTGATATTAACTTTTTCAGAGATAAAAGTACAAAAACTTTTTCCTTGGAGTTCTGGGATTTTCGAAGATGACACAGATAAATCTGAAAATATGTAGAGTTGTTATCCACAATCTGCGCAGTAGTGGAAACAGCCCTCAAACTTTGCGTTCCCAGACTCAGGATGTTTTGAAAAAGACCTCAGTACCAGTGGAAAGCCTGTCTCTTAAAAATAAGTTATTTAATCATTTTGTACATGGAGTTTTGATTCCTTATATGGGTTTGAGTTTACATATTGCTGAAAAATTTGTGTCAAACAAAAAGGCTACAAAAGCTCATTTTTTAATTAGGCATAAGAAATTGCTCTTTTTGTGTGAGTGGGCTGAGAGAGAAGGATTGTATGTGATATCATGTGAACTCGTAGATGCTAGTGTTTACTCATCTTTTGTGAAGGAATGATAGTTAAACAAAAACATGAAACTAACAAGGAAAAGCAATAAAATACCTATTTCTACTTACTGATGAGATATGTAGTAATGGTTTGTTTTCATTTAGGTTTCAATACATGAATTTAATTACTGCTCTGAAAGATCTTTGGGCTTAATTAAGTGATCTTATACTAGTTATTGCTACTGCTAAGTGCCAACGAGCAAGGAAGTCATGGAATTGTACCTGAAATTCCTCATTGCTCGTAATACCCTTTGCAAAAAAAAAATAAAAGCTTAAAGTTTAAAAGCAACTATTGTAAAGCAAAATTCATATTTTATTATCATATCAAATATGCAATCAAAACAACTTTATAAACTTCCTCAGGTTGTTTTTACACTCCTTATATAACACAGATGTCACTCACTGATCAACAGGTCAATTGTTCAGGACATAATGTTAAATATAAAAACAAAAATTTTAAATTGTGTCACGTTTTTCATACACACATCTTAGATGACACAGATGTTTACTCTCAGTCATTAACAGATCAATTCACAGGTAGCTGAAAACTGCGCCCACGTGCAACAGATTGCAAGCCGTGGAAGCTGTGATGTCACATGATTGGCTCATAGCCAAAAAAATGTTTCGCACACAAAATCTATTGTTACATTACCTTACATCCAGATCGAGATTTTTTCTCCCTGCTTTTTACACGTGCATCGGCTTTATGATTCTGCCGCTTCAGCGGCTCGCGTCTTCGCTCGCCTAGCTCGTTGGTAAAAACGAATCATGATGCAATTGCTGCCTAAAACTGTCGTTAGATGGTAAAACTTAAAAAAAACAACTTTAAAACCCTTTAAAAGTTTAGCTTTCGCCGTTCTACGGCATCATCAGAAATATAAAAGAATGTAATAAATAAGCAAACAAAAATGAATAAATAAATAGAAAAATAGTTCGAATTTTTTTTAAGTTATACACCGTAAAAGAATGAAAGATACTGACGTTTCGGACTGTACTCCTTCGTCGGAGTGAAAAAAATAGACGAATAAATGGATAAACGGGGACAAAAATGATAACATGAGAAAAAGTGTAAAGCTTAGATTTATTTAACAAATAGATTCCATGTTAGCGTGCGTCTGTTCAGTAATAGATCACAGAATGACGTCAAACTGTGGTAA
>JAOEHV020094081.1:0-30023 GCA_025447995.2 Isaurus tuberculatus
ATTGTACTCGCTTGGTATGAATTGTTGTTTTCCTTATCTGCATGATCATTTGTGTATCTATAAAATTCTACCGTTTTAAAATCACATGCTAACCTAATAATCGGTGCAAACTGACCACGGATGTTTTTTTCGGTTGACCATTTAGTGTAATTATTTTCAATCTGCTTGATTATTTGTTTTATGAAGGTGGAACCATTTCGATTTCATTCTCTTAATCTAGCCATACAGATATTTAAAACTAAAACTATACGAATCAGATGAAAGTGTATCAAACTTTTGCATCACTGACCATCAAATTGCGGACCAGAACACTTGATAACTGTAAACCTGCCACGATTATCTTGTGGGGTTTCTTTGCCGTTAGGGTTGGGCACTGGGGAACCTGTTTGATGGCAATTGTTACCGTCAACTTTATTTTGATGGTAAGGGTTACTATAGCATCTCATGGATCCGGTCACCAAATATGGATTATTATTGAAAGATCATGTTGTGTTGCCTTTCTCGAGGATGTGGTAGAAAGAGGCGGTAATGAGAGATTTCTCCTATTTGCTTTTGCTGCCTTTTACGTGCGGTGGAAGGAATTGTAATAAGAGATCCTTTTCTGTTGCCATTGTCATTCATGTCATGTGCAGGGATGTACGGTCAAGTCCCACCAGAAAGTGGTCCATTTGTTGGTGGACAGCAGAAAATGTTCTTGTTGGAATGGGGAGGGGTTTTACGCATGCGTGGTTAGAGCGTTTCATAGGTCAAGGGATCAATGTTATTTCACCCCGAGAACGCGACGAAGCTTCATTATCGTTCAGAATAACTGAGGAGTTTCGTCGTTTAGTGAAAGATTCTCTGAAGTATTAAATTCACAATTTTAGGAATAAGATATATAGCCGGGTAACGGCAACGTTAAAGCCAGGGAAATGGACCGTTAATTGGCTATTAAATGCATCCCTTATGTGTTGGTGAGAGGGCTTAATGTTGGATTTGTCCTACTGCTTTTGCCATCTCGTACGTGTGTTGGTAGGAATAAAAAGCTAATGAGAGATCTAAATGTTTAATTTATCTTCTACGAACAACACCGGAAATTGCATGAATTATTATATTTAACTCAGTTTTTCCGGTTTGAAGGAGGTGACAAAGAAAATAACGACAAGACATATAGTTCAGAAGACGTTTTCGATAATATTACCTATGTCGGAATTTGATGCAGGTATGTGCCCAAAGTCACCTTCATCTTCTAGAAGAATAAAATTAAAAAATCAAGGATGTAATGTTTTTTGTACAAAAGTCTAAACCTACAGGCACAGGGTTGCCACGGTCAGTGAAAATTCAGGGAAAAACATTTTTTTTAAGGTCAGGGAAAAGTCAGTGAAATTTTGCTGTTGATCAGGGAAAAGTCAGGGAATTTTATTCACTCTGATGTGTGGCAACCCTGAGGTACTTCCTGCAAAGCTTGATCTACACAGTAACTTTTGGTTTTTGTCATTGGCTGAAAAGCAGAAAATATACGGTTCACTCAAAGTTTGTAATACTTCTCAATTATGGCTGCTAGTTATAAAGGGTCCAGATTGAAATAACATACTTTTACTGAGTCTTGACTGTTTGTGCGACAGTCTACTAAGATTCATAATGGTATAGTACTGACATTTGATTTGTTTATCCGGCTTCATTGTTCAACGTGAAACTGGATATTTTAAGTTAAAAGCTTGGGGAAATCCTAAAGGGGTTTGTATCTGAAATATTTTTGCATCTCTTTACGAACTTCATGGGCTGAATTGCAATTTTATAAAGGTGTTGATGAGCAACTAATAAGCAGAAATGCGTGCATTTGTTTTTCCGGTCATTGAAGCAAATTTTAGCATGATGAGTCTCTAGCGCTAATTATCAAACTGAAAGGAAAGTAGGAGAGTGAATATTCTCATTTAATCAAAAGTTGCACATAAACAAAGTTTGTTGCAAAACAAAACGAGTGAAATAAGTATTTTGCATTTCAGCAATCATAGAAAGCGAGTAGATAGAACGTGTGAACCTCTCAGTACTTCGTTTTGTTTAGATTTACAATAAATTTTGTTTATGTGCAACTTGTAATTAAATGAGAAGATTCATTCTTCTACTTTCCTTTCAGTTCGATAATGCAGTGTATCTATAAGATATTTAGTGAAAATAATTTTGCATCGCCTCAAATTACGCCTGACAACTCCGTAGACTTGACATCTAAAACATTAACTCGCTGTGGGAAAGTCATTATAGAAATGCGATATACATTAAAAAGATTGTTTCTTTGCATAACATTTGTTTAAAAATATCTCATTTTGAGACAATTAATTTAGCCTGGTGCAGTTGATAATCAATTCATCTCAGTTATGTGTAATTAAAGTTTTTAAAACTATAATTCATAATGTTGTTCATATCAGTCTATATGGTTACTAAAATTAGCAAAGGTTATCTTTAGAACGCTATTTTTTTCGATGTAATATGAGTTTGATAACAAGTAGACTGTGCAAAAAGGATTATCATTCAGATTTTGTTCAGACCAAGTAATTGTATTTGGTCGGACGGTATTGTGCCTAGACAAATGAGATGTTAACACACTTGCTTGTGATTGGTGCGAATTGAAGTGCCGCCGATTGTAAACTAAAACTTTTAATGAAAGATTAGTGATAAAAATTTGAATTTGTATTGAGGTTTACTAAAACTGTTAATGTTGAAAAGATTTCTTTACCTTTTGGAGTAAAAAACATTAAACAGGTGCTAAGGAACAATTAGTAATGTAACATATTTTATGAAACATTTTGTAAAAGTAGGCAAATAAAAGGAAAAAACAAGAACACGCATTGAGTTTTGAGTTATAGTTATCGAGTTGTTGGTTCCCGTTTCTGTCGTCTAAAATAGGTTTTCCGTTTGTTGCCACAATATCTGAAGATGATTGACGTCTCGGAATCTGCAACTCCAACTCGCAACATCTCGCGCTGTCGCCTGGATCCAAGTTAAACGTTTTTAAGTCTTCCTTTGAGCACAGTGAAAACTCTGAGCTACCAGAATAGTGTAAAGTGCTGACATTTTATAAAGAACCAAAGGCTAACTTTGTTAAAACTCAGACGCATAAATTTCCTAACCACGCCCCCTAGTGATGAATTGTTTACGATCATCAAACCGTCCATTATCTTTAGCAACGGACGAATCGTAGGCCGACCACGGTAAAATATATAATACACAGACGCGGCACAGAACTCATGGGAAACTCCTGTTCATCAGACAAGAGTCAATCGCAAGGACGGTCACAAAATAAGGACGACGGAACCGGAGCAATGGCGAACTCGGGTATGTTATTGTAATGGCTGCTATCTTTCGTTTAATGTTTCATCTGACAAGACCAATGCACGCAATACGATTGGCCATGGTGTCACAGTAACATGGTTCGAAGTTCTATATGTAAAAAGGAAGATTTTGTTGAGAATGCTTACCACCTAGCCAGCTAAATAAGGAGGTCTTAATGTTGCACCTAACTTTTGTACGCTCCATGCAGCACCTAATGTTGAAGATGATTCACGTCCAATTCTTTGATATTTGTATGACATGATGTGAGTGCAAACGATATTGGATTTATTTCCTTCGGGACGCTTAAACAAAAAGGCACGAGATTTCAATATTCAAGTTTGCAAAACTTAGACAGATTCTTAAACCAGCGAGTTTTTAACTAAAGGTTATTTGGTTTCGCTGCTGTTGTTAGCTGAAAGAAGATGAATCGGCTGTGCATGTAAACTGCGAACACATTAGCATAACAGAGTCAGTTCACTCCACTTAAAAGATTTTTTAATTTCCACGAAAAATCGGCGGCTGTGTTTATTGTTTAGAAATAAAACAAGTTTTCACTCATTAGTATTCAGAAACCAAAATTTATTTCTTACGAATGTTTTATTTTTGTTTGACAGTTTAACAAAAGACTTTTAAATTTTTGTTTGCAGTATTAAAACGGAAAGCGTGACTCTCGCTTGGTCTAAAGGACAAGAATTAAGAACTATACGACAGCTCCGTGTTCTTTTCAACAAATTTGTTTTTTTTAAAAAGTATTGTTTTAAGTTTTTATTTGAACGAAGAGAAATATTTAAATTCTTATTCGAAAATTGCAGATTATACAAACATCGAGCGATATGAAACCAGAGTCATCAAAGAAACCTAATTCTCATTAAAATAAAACGCCTTTATATGCTAACTAATTTTCGGGTAGAGTCGAATACTTGGTCAAGCTTATTGTTTTGTTTTTATGTAGGTATGAAAACTCTTGAAGTGGGAATGTTTGACATCCCATTTTTATACTGTGTAACATTTTTCTGGTGCAGTAATGTTTATTTTCTTGTTTCCCGTCAACAGATTACATTCATTGTATCTCGAGCAATTATCACCGATGAACAATTTTTAAAAATATGTATGCGAGGCTTAGTCTCGTAGCGGCTTTCCTGATATATAAAACATGTTCTTCAACTGTGGGTGCTAATAACCAGGATAGCTTGGATAAAAAAGTTATCTGAATATGGTTGTTCATTTTAAGTTGTTTAAAATATTTTATTGGTATTTTTAAAGAAAACAATCTTTTCGCAATCGTTTTGTGAAAGCATGACTGTTCAGCATTTCCAAAGTTAAAAATATCGCTCATGTTCCACCACTGTTCACCACTTTTCAAAATATGATAGTGTCTTGCCATTGGCATGCTAGTCAAAAAAGCAAGTTGTAAAACAATAATTTAATGAATTCAACCATTACATTAGATTTCGCACTCATGTTTTGATAAAATAAATAACAGTTTAAAAGGTATTAAGGTGTATAATTAGATTATAACTAAAAATAACAATGGAATAATCAGGAAAATACAAAACTGATCGAGTATAGTTACTTTATTAAAACAAGAGCTATGGGGAAAAAAAATTCAGCGGGGAAGCAAATTCAGTTAACTTAGAGTTGTGTCAACATGTTAATTGCACGGGGTTGTGGTCAACATGACCATAAAAGCTCAAAAGCCAGGCCAGGCTAAAACAAAAGTTAAAACGAGTGAATCAAACTCCACTGTTGCTTGATTTTGAAAAGCCGTTGACAAGTTCGTTCAAGATACTTTTAAAAAAAAATTATAATGTCCAGTCGTAATCTTACTTACAACTTTGGTTTCCTTCTGAAATAATTAAAAAAAACTGAAAGCTCATTTGCAAGTCTTAAAGAATCACTGCAACAGCTGGCTTAATTGTTCTTCACGGGCCTGCAATTTATCAGTTAATTTGGCATTCAGCGTTACAGCTGGACTCAAATGCGCATGTGCGTTTGCATAATAAGAACGAACAGTCTCCCTTTGGGATTACACTTCAAAGCTCTTCTCCTTTGAGTAACGATGGCTTCAGGTAGGTTTTGGTATAAGCTTCTTTCGATTTGGGTTAGTTTATGAAATCCTCACTAAAATCAACGTTTTAGAGTGCGGAACGGTCCATTCGCTTCGATGTCATTCTAAGCGCTGAAACTTTGAAACAGTCGGCAGTCGCAGTTTTCAAAATCTGAACATATTATTTGAAACAGCTATGCAAATTTTATAAGATAATTTTACTCCAGCTCAAAGAGACATGCATCCGTCTTGCGCAATTATAGCCATTGGGGATTTAAGATGTTTGACATTTTCAATAATTTCCTTCTTATATTCGCATCCTTTCGGTTTGAAATGGAAAATATGAAAAAATACAACAAGAACACACAGCATGGCTGTGCCAATATTTTCTTTGTTTACGAGTCGGGCAATATTTTTCTAAACAGTCGCTACGCCACCTGAAGCGTCTGGATAACTTTAGAAAGTGCAAAGTGGTGTTAAATGTACTTCAAACATTCGTTAACTTCCCCTAATCAGTGTTTAGCTTTGAAATTAAAACCAATGGCGAACGAGCAGCTTTTCACTTTTACAATTTATAGCATCAGAGTAACTTTAGAAAGTGCAAAGTAGTGTTTTAAAAATGTCTTAAAATATTCATTAGCTCTCTCAAATCTGTTATGAGCTTTGTAATGACAATAGCTCTCAAAAATTTTCACAAAAATAAGGTTTGCGTATTTTTCAATCGTTCTTTTAGACAGGGTGGTCAGAAATCTTTATTTAATTAAAGATATTTATACTGGAAGAGTATATTTCTAGAATAAAACACATAACCTGCTTCCAGGCCGTGTGATGTGTTTGTTAATTCAGTTCTCCAATAGCTATATAGCTGTCTTGAATGTTAAAGTTAGAGGGCTTTTTTATGGAAACATTTTTGTCGTTCAAGTTAGTCTTTTCAATCATCTCCAATTTAACGATTCCCGACACACGCTACCAAACAGGAAAGCCATTCCCCAGAACAACAAAATTAGTATGAGAGTTACTGACCAGAATTTTGCTTAAGAGCTTTGCTTTTAATTAACCGTAGATCGACAGACGACTTATCCCGAGGAACTGAATGGTAAGGAGGTGAAGTCTCTTTTGAAGAAACATTTGACACAAGAGGTATTCGACCAGTTGAAAGATGTCAAGTCGTCCAAAGGGAGCACCTTGTGGGACTGCATTAAAACTGGTGTCCTTAATTTGGACTCCTCAGTTGGAATCTATGCAGGCGATGAAGAATGTTACCGGTTATTTTCAGCCCTTTTTGACGCAGTGATAGAAGATTATCATAGCCCTTACAAACTAAGTGATGGCCACACTTCTTCAATGAATTCTGAGGAGGTGCAATATCCCGACTTAGATCCTGAAAGAAAGTTTATTCGATCTACCCGAGTCCGCGTCGCTCGCAATCTGTCTGGTTATGGGCTACCACCAACAGTCACCAAAGAAGAGCGACTTGAGATTGAGAAAAAGGTATTTTAAATCGGTTTGTTTTTGTTTGTTTAATATTTTCTTACAGTTACAAACCTAAAAGTGTTCTCTTTTGCCTCCATGTGAACAGTTATGTGGACTGTATTCTCTCAGACTTCATCTGCAATTGAGCCGACTGGTAGCACGTGATTAACGAAATTTTGGCTAGCAATAATTGAATTTTCTTGGGACAAATTATAGCGTTGATCTTCTTTATGTTTTCAATTGGGTGAAATGAACGTGTTTAATTTTTATTAGATATGTTTATGTTGTTTTTCTTATTGTTCGAGGTAATAACATTAACAAGTGTGATAATGATGTTATAACATAAAACTTCCGTTGTAATACCAGCCCAGGCTACGTCACCCAAAAAGATTGTGTTCATTTCTATTGTTTATACAATTTAATCGCTATTTTCCGACAATGACGTTTGAAAGTCTTCGGAATTTAAATAAATAGCGTTTTTGAAAGAGGCTATTTGTACATCACTTAGTCAAAGCACAGTTAGAAGCTACTGAAAAATTGTTTAGCTATGCGTATTTAGAAATATTGGGCAATATTCGTAAACAGTTGGAATTCTCAATTCAGGGCTGTGAGCAGTGCAGTTAATATTTCGAAATTTTTCCTGCTTCAGTCAAAAACTATAATGTACAGAAACAGTCGTTACATTGAAAGTTTTTTTTTCTTTAGGTGTCTGATCTCTTGAACTCGCTGACCGGTGACCTGGCAGGAAAGTACTACCCATTGTTAGGTATGGACAAAGAGACGCAGGAAAGACTTATAAAAGAACACTTCCTGTTCAAGGAGGGTGACCGCTTCATGGAGGCTGCTGGTTTCACGCGAGACTGGCCTGAGGGTCGAGGAATTTTCTACAACGACGAAAAAACTTTCCTTGTATGGGTGAACGAGGAAGACCATCTTCGGATCATCAGCATGGAGCAAGGAGGAAACATCAGCTCTGTATTTGAGCGTTTGTGCCGTGTAGTTAACCAGCTGGACAAAGCTATTGGTTTCCAACGCCTTGACTCCCATGGTTATCTTGCCTCGTGTCCTACCAACCTTGGGACGGGCATGCGTGCAAGCGTCCACGTTAAGATTCCAAACGCAGTCAACCATCCTGATTACCAGAAGGTTTTAGATGAGCATCACATCCAGGCCCGGGGTATCCACGGAGAACACTCTGTTTCTACGGGGGAGGACGCGGGAGTCTACGACATTAGCAATGCCCGTAGGCTGGGGCTCTCAGAGGCTCAGTGTGTTCGTGACATGTGCGAAGGAGTAAAGAAATTGCTGGCAATGGAGCAAGGATCTTAAACTGAACGATATACTCTAAAAATTGGTGAATCGACAAGGTTGTTTATTGTACAAGTTAATTTCTGTCAATTTTTTTTTTGTCTGAATGTTTTGTTTCAATTTCCAAAATTCGCTAGTCAAGGCTCTCCTCAGATTTTCAGTTCAGGATACTTTTTTTTAAACAGATACAAAACGTTTTGTTTAACTTTTTCTTTCCCTTTCCTCACCTCTTTTAGTTACACGTCACAACGAAAGCAGCATTTATCGCTGACGTAATTTATTGCATCTTGTCATCTGCACCTAATTTACCGTGTCGTTCGGGCATTAGCTATTCTAAGCTTTTTGAATAGTCAAAAGTGTGGTAAGTGTGTTGAGTGGGAATAATAAATTGTGTAAATGGATAGATTTTCTCTTTTTTTGTGGCAGAAAGATTTCCAACTATCAGTTTTAGTAACGGGTAACAGATGATGCTTGTAAAAATTAAAACCAGCAATGATAAATGTTGTTGGTGTTGTAGAAGAAAACATTTCGTTTATCCTTCGTGGAATTCGAAATAAAATTTGGTTCTTTGATTTTTTTGGGAATTTTTTTCCCAATTTTTAATTGTTAGGATTATTTCACATTGAAGAAATTACGTCACACCGTCTTTTGCAGGCGAGGCATTTTTTAAACTTATTACGGCATGGAATCTTACGTTACAATTGTTCCACTTGGTTGTGGCAAAGGAGTTGGGTCTACTCTTTGAATCATTGAAGGGGGTTTAAGCCATACAAGGGGGAGAAAAAGTAACGCGTAATCAGTTGCTGAGAGTAATAATTCATCTGTTAGTGGAACTACTTAAAGAGATATTTCGCTCAGCAAACAAAAACATTTGAAAATTAACATTACATTGGATGGTTGTTTGTTCTTTAAAGACTGTAAGTTGGGCAACATCGATTTTTGTATGAAAACTAGTGATATCGACGGAGCAACTTGCGTCCCCGCAAAAATACCAGATAGACCGTGTTGTCATCAACATACTTAACTCTCATTCGTTCTCATGGCCACCAGACGCACCAACCAGATTCCTCTACCGCAGATGGTGTGCTTGAATTTGATATCTAAATATTCGGCTAACAGCAACCTTGGTCGCAATTCTATTTACATAATTCAAAACTAATTCCTTTTAGAATTTCCGGAATTTTAAGGGTTGATAGGCTGGCGCAGTTAGTAAGATTTTTCGAGATTCTAGCGTCTGCGTGAAGCTAACCTGTAATGAATTTTTTGTGCCGTCCAGTCAGGGAAGGTCCCGTCCGTCAAAAATTCCTACTATGTTTTTTTTTCTTGATAGCCTTAACTTCAAGTTCAACTTCCTGTCGCGTGGACTGGAAATGTCCATGGTTATCTTTTTCTTTGTTCCCTTGAACAATCCTTATCCTTTGAATCAGCGAGTAACATTTAAAAAAAAGGAATGCAAAGGAAGACAACGATAATGTTGAATCATTTCCTAACACGTTTTCCATTTAATGGATTTTATTTTAAACGATATTGACATGCATTATCAGCAGAATTAATATTATTCGGCTCTTTCGTTCCGAATACGGTATTCAGAACGAAAGAGCCGAACAATATAACTTCTGCTAACCCCTTATTTCAAATTATACCCGAAATCCGACCAAAACCATGGAATAACTCCTTACCTCAAATATTACCCAAATTTCAACCAAAACCATGGACTAACCCCTTACTTCAAATTATACCTATAACCGACCAAAACCTTGGAATTAACTCCATACCTCAAATATTTCCCAAATTCCAACCAAAACCATGGACAAACCCCTTACATCAAGTATGACTGAAAATTCGACCAAAACCATGGACTAACCTCTTATCTCAGATAACCCAAAATGCGACTAAAACCATGGTCAACCCCTTATTTCAAATATGACCCAAAACCCAACCAAAACCATGGACTAACCTCTTATCTCAAAGATGCTCCAAAATCCAACCAAAACCATGGACTAACCCCTTACTTAAGTATGACCCAAAATCCGACCAAAACCATGGACTAATCACTTATCTCAAATACGACTCAAAATCGAACCAAAACCATGGACTAATCCCTTAGGCTTTGCTTGAATATGGCCAAAATCCGACCAAAACCATGAACTAACCCTTTATCTCAAATATGACCCATAACCCAACCAAAACCATGGACTAACCCCTTATCTCAAAGATACTCCAAAATCCAGCCAAAGCCATACACTAACACCTTACCTCAAGTATGACTCGAAATCCGACCAAACCCATGGAGTAACCCTTTGCCTCAAGTATGGCCAAAAATCCGACCAAATGGACTAACCCCTTACTTCAAATATTACTTATAATAACTCCTTATCCCAAATATTACCCAAATTCCAACCAAAACGATGGACTATCCCTTTATTTCAAATATGACCAAAATTTCGACCAAAACCATGAACTAACCCATTACCTCAAATACGACCCAAAATCCGAGCAAAACCATGGAGTAACCCTTACAGCAGTGGATCTTGTGGCCTATTTTTTAACGTTATTTTTTTTTCGTGTTTTATCTTTGCCTTTTATTTTCGCGATTTTTAAATATTTTCTCAAAAGGAAGAGGTGGGCCCCTTATGAGATAAGCTACCGCTGACAAGTGACCATGTGTATCCCTGTGAGTGATCCCGTGGGAGACCCTAGTGATGAGTAAGATTGCGTTACTTTACTAAATGCTGTTGCTAAATGAAGTATATCATGATGCGTGTTTTTCTTTTCCTTGGTCAGTGAGCACAACGTAAATTTTTCTTGTTGCATTTCGCTATGAAGGGCTTACACGATTACAGTACTAAGGAAGAACAACCACAAGAATCGACTGAAAAGGGAATCAGTAATAAAGAGATTCAAGGTGAAGTTGTCACGCATTTTGAGTCTTCTTGAAATATTTATTTTTGGATTTTATTTTTTAGTTAAAGGAAACTTTAAATGTCTGACGAATAGATACAAGGTATAAAATGTTAAAATTCTTCTTTAAGCAATTTTAGATATTAACATTTTCTTAGACGTTATTATGGAAGAAAGTACTTGGAACATACTACTTAATACACAAGAGATAAAGGACATTGCTTTGAAGGAAATTATTTTCTCAAATGTTAGGAAACAAACTGCATGGAAAGAAAAAGGATTGAGGCATTGGAGACAAGAAAAGATTAGAAGTTACGAACGGTCGATCGACTGTCGGCGGATTTTGGAATATTAAACATGAAAATTCTATTTTATCTCTTTATATTGTTCTATTTAATAATTTAGAATGATATAACAAGATTTTATCAACATACCAAGGGTCGCTTTCGGACCCTAACGGCCTTAGAACCATGTCCTTCGTTTATTTGTTTTATTCATGAATATATATTCCTTGAAGTAAAGAAATACTGTAGTATCAATATTTATTCAATGAAAAAGCTGTGTTAAAACGGAGGAAATCGCGTAAAGAAGTTTTTCCATTTTATATGTTAAACTAACTGAACACCTTGAAAGTTTTGGTAAATGTCAGGTGTTGCATAATAATAAAAGAATGGAACAATCAAAAGCTAATTTATTTTAAGCTAATTGCACCTACTTCTCTAATTCAAATGTTAAGGATTTCATGATTTAAAATTGTTTTTAAGTTTAAAATAAATACACTTTTTAATACCATATTTGCGTTTTAAGGGTTTCTTGATTAAAGAAAAATGTTGATTGTTGATTTTTTTGCAGGGCATGAAACCAGTGTTGAGAAATTAAAGATGAGAAGAAATTTATTGGGATTTTGGTTTGTTATTTTGTAATAGTTTATCTTGTTAATACTTGCCAATAAGTCGTTTGTCTCAGCTGAAAAGTTCCAACTAGACCACTACTTATAGGTAGATGAACAATAGTCTTAAAAGTTATTTTATAGTACATTTATGAAATATAGTTCCTAAAATTGCTTGAAATTTTACATTTTTCTTACTATTAATGTAATGAAAGATGTAGTTTAAATAGCTGCCTTTTAAATTCTCCAGGATTATTGGATTATGCAATAACTATGGTTATGTAGTCATGTTAAGTGCAGCCCATGATATACTGGAACCACGGTCAACCCAAGTAAGAAATTAATTGTTCTGTCAAGGTTCTGTTATTTTATATGTAAAATGTATATAAATATATATATTGCTCTGTTCTTCTCTGGTTTTTGCCATTTCGATCGTTATCATATTCAGTCTCAAAGTTTTGATTTGTGTTTTGTACTTCTTTAATTTTTCTTTCATTGTTCCTTTTACCATAAAAAAGACTGAGTTTTATATGTGTTTTTTTGTTTTGTTTTTATCTTTTAAGAACTTCATAATGCAGCATTCATTTTAGTGATTAGTAACTAAACATTTTGTAGACAAAACTGACCTGGATAACCTTTTTTGACATTTGCAAATAACGCTTCGCGCAAAAAATATTATATTAAAAACATTTTTAGCAATATCTCGGGAAGTTTGAAAGTTATTGAAATGAAACTTTCGAAAAAATGACAGTATTTGAAGTATAGAATCGGAGAATCCAAAACTTAAAAATATGCTAAAACTTTCTTTTTTTTATTATGTAACCTTAAAAGAGTTTTTGTTCAATGTGTGGTTACTAATCGTGATACCCGCTCTGTTAATATTTTAAACTAAGTTAACTATTACTATCATGTTGTTTTTCTTTCAATGTTCAGAACTCAACCAGTCAGACTCACCTGCTTAATGGAACCAATGGAACTAATGCACCATCAGTAGATGGCTTAGAATGTAACCCATTATCAACAGGAGTAAGATATTTCAAATATTTTGTTTGGAAGGACATTTTAGTGCCAATTATTAAAAACGTTAAACTGCATACTGTTTTTATCTTGAGTACACTCACACAAAATAACAAAGAACTTACACTATTTTTCATACCAACAGACCGTTCTTCTGGCAGATATTCTACCAACCCTTCTGATTAAGTTAACTGCACCTCTTTATATGCAAAGGATTAAGTATAGGTAAGGAAAACTACTAACGAATGAATATATTAAATTTATATTAATCAGTTTAATATACACAGTGTTCTATTTTCAAAAAGTTTCAGCAGGTCGCTAAAGTTTCATGTTGTTCCCTATTTATTAAAATTAATATTAATTTCTTGATTAGAGTATGCACACCATATCCTAGTAGTTTTTAGCTTATTTAGGGGATTAAGTACTTATTCAATTAAAACAGACTATAAAAACCTTGGAAGCTCTTGAAACCTTTGTCTTTTGGTAAAACTAACCATAAATTATGCCATATTGGTAAAGTGGTTGTGTTTTGCAGTTCTTAGCATGTTTGTTTTATTAGAAGTAATAAAGATGTTAGAGGAGTGTTTTGTCAAAATAATCAATTATGGGTGCTTCATCATATAGTAACTTTGGCTTTAAATGCTACAGGATGCTTAGATTCTTTAATTAATGCCCAAATACTTTTAGTTTATTAATTCCTTGGTTTTTTGTTAGTTTGTCCTTAAGGATTTGTTTCAATTTATCCTTCCTACAGAAGCAGTGCCCTATTTAATTTTCAAAAAGTTGTTCATCCTTATAATACCTACATTTATTTTATTTCTAATAGTTAAAACAGATGAAAAGCATTTACCATTTAAGAATGCTTGCATGTGTTCAATTTTTACATTATTTTATTCTTGATGTTTTTCTGTTCAATAGTTTGCGAGTTGCATTTTGTGTCCTCACAGCACTTGCAAGTTATTTTATTGTGGCTTATTCCTACGCCTTGTGGTTCAGTCTATTAGGTAAGTATTTAGGCTAATAGAAAACAGAGAAACATGTCTTGAATTAAAACCCACAATTCACTGAACCAACTGCTAATTTCTACCGTGTGATCAGATTCTGATCAATTTATTGCTTGGTTTTGTAATAATGTAAAAAAATTAATTCAATGTTTAAATTATAATCAAACATTGTTAAGCAACATTTGTCTCCATTTAAGGTGTTGTATTTGCCAGTATCAGCTCAGGTTTTGGAGAAATCACATTCCTTAGTTTTTCAGCACTTTTTGACAGGTAAGTGTTTTGTTTTAAAATCACTTACAATCTTTAAAACATTTTATAATGCTTTTAACATCATTATGTATAGGGATGTGGTATTGATGTCAATAATAATTTTCAGGAGGCAACTTATGTATCTTACTTATAATGTAAAATTTAAAATTTTGTTTGCCAAACAAGAAAAATTGTTTTAAAACGTATTTCCAGAAGCAAAAAGTTCCTTCAAAATTTAATATTTTTTTGTTGCACCTGATTTTGAAATATAAAATAGTGGATAGTTTTAACCCCTTTCCTACCAAACCAAGTTTGCCTTAATACCCTAAGTTGCAACTACAGTCTAGCAACCAGAAGGTACTTTATTGCTATCATAAAGTTTCTTTCTATCTTAAATTTGAACAAACTGTAAAGGACTACATTGCTGGTTGTTTTAATTAAGTCTATCATGCAACATAATACATAGTTTTATAACATAAATAATAATTCTCTCCATTTAAGGTGTTTTACTTGGAGTGTCAGCTCGAGTTTTGGATATATTCATTTGTATAATAAATATATAATTTTTATTAAAAATAAACAGAATCTAATGCTTCATTAAATTCATGTTGGTAGACAGAGTGCTTGATAAAGATATTAATATCTAGGATTATTTGACAAATTTTACTATTAACATTTAGCAAAAGCAGTTCAAATTTTAATCATGAGATGGACAAATCAAGAGCTTATGTGAGGTTCATTTAAGGAAGGGGGTAAACTCTTTAATATGTGGTTGAATTTCTCAATAACATGTTCTCTTGACATTTTGTTAATGTTCGTTATTGCTATGCCTTAACATTTTAGAGATGTTGTTTCCACTTGGTCGTCAGGAACAGGTAGGTGGCAATGTAGCTGAAATATTGAAAGTAGTTTATGGCAAACAATACAATTGAACTGTAAAGTGACATTTGCTATCTGATGGATGATGTGAAGTAGAGCTTGGAGGAAGCCTTTTAACTATTATCCAATAAGTTTCAAGTATAACTTTTTTTCTGTTTTATAGACATTAAAATTATACTTGGTGGATTTTGTTATACTTATTCTATAACCTAATATATATTAAATACTTTATGTTTCACATAGACATGAATTTCTAAGATACCAGATTTTAAACAGAAATTGATTAATTATATTTGAAGTGAACCAGTGCAAATGACTGATAATGTGACTGACTCAACCTTAGGAGCTGCTGGTGTATTAGGTGCCTTGTCATATGCGGGACTCACTTCAGGTGGCCTCTCCCCAAGAAACACACTTCTGATCATGAATGTGGTTCCAATCTTGTTGGGCATCAGGTAAATAACATGAATTTTATGGTCTTCATAATGATTGAATGTAAAACCTCTAACTAATTTGACAAAATTTCATAAATGTAACAGTCCTTACTTTTAGGTCTAAAAATAGTACCCAGTTCCAAAAAAATGGGCGGAGTAAAATAAATGTTGGTCATATATATCCTCATGTACATCACTGAAAGATTATTTAGCTCATTTGTCTTTTATTTTGATGTAACATTTCTTGCAAACCAATTTGAATATTTGGAGCATCCATTTTCTAAGAAAATAAGAAAAATGTATAAAATATTTAAAAACTATGAACAAAGACAGTGTAACATATAATTTTTGAGGAACAAAATACATTTTGGATTCACTTTTAAGAAGTAAGCAGTTTAGATAAAATGCTTTTATTACTAATTTAGTTTGTATATCACATTCATTAAATATTTTTATTAAATTGTTGATTGAATAATGCAATGAAATTACAAGATTAAGTGTAATCAATTGATTAGGTCCATCTGATTGGCATGAACCACAGCAACTCATTTAGAAAACTATCACAATGCATGATCACTATAATTTTATCATTGTATTAAATCTCAGAGTGTTTTTTTTTTTTTTGCAGTTACTGGCTTATCCTTGTGCGCCCACAGAATTTATCACCTGATGATGCTAAGCCACTGCTTTCTACATCTTCACCTTCTTTAAAAGAAAATTTTAGCCCCAGTGACATGAATGGTGAGTAGTCAGCTTGTGTGATTGACGTTACCTTTAGATATACAGTACACATTGCTGTAGGTGTACCTTGGAGTTTACATTTCATCGCTGACAATATTTTTGTTATATATACATTTTTAAATATATATTGTTGTATTTCTAAGGTAGTATTTCCTTGCATGTTGATGGTGAATGGTTTCAGTTTGATTGTGCCAAAAAATATGTCAACCATGTAAAGAAATCACCTTAAAAGTTGACAAAAGCCAAGTCTATTTTTTAAAGATTCTGCAACTTCATTAACAGCTTTCATGAAGGGCAAGTGCTAGAAAAGTAAACTTGTTATGCTATAAACATTGCAATGAATAGTTGATAAGCTTAGTGACTGATTTATTGCAGTGAATAAATTTTCGGATAGGTTGATTGATTGATCAATTGACAGATTCATTGTCAGACTAATTGATGGATTAATTGATTTACTCGTTGAATAATCAATTGATTGATTTAATTCCAATTTTAGTTGGTGTTTAAGTTTAATTATTAGTATACAAACCACTCTGACCCGAAGCTTTAATGATTCTTTTGTTTCAGACCCAAAAGAGGACTTCTCATTTAAAATAAAATTTCAAATAGTTTTGGTAAGTTCTATGACTCAGTGCAATACATAAAAACTATGATTGTTTCCACTTGAAAATGTTCATATACAATATCATGATTATTCCTGATTTATCTCAATTAAACTGTATATTGATCACTATTCATTCTAACAACTAAAGAGGAGAAAGTAGTCAATAACACTCTTCTAACAATAAAGTAAAAAATTAAATAAACAATTTTTTAAGTGTTTCCTCATATTTGTTGCACACAGTCACTTCTTAAGTACATGTGTCCTTTGATGCTTGTCTACTATGCAGAGTACTTCATTAACCAAGGACTGGTAAGTTTTGAAAAAAGTTTCGGTTAAAATTTAGTTTCTACAAATTCAATTTAACCATCATTGAAATTAACTCGCATATAAAGAATATTAACTACTTCCTCAGCAAAGCACATGATCAGTGTGAGGAGAACAGTCAGTGATTAAGCACTAGTGAAAGCCTTTTCAAATATTGACTAGCAAATAGGTAGCATGAAGACTATTGAAAAGGCTGAAAAATTTGTAAGATATTTATAACTCCAATATTTAGTTATTTTTTGATACAAAGTCTTGATGTGACTGATTGCAAAATCTGTCGGATTAAGAACAAGGATGTTACAGTTTTTGTATTTTTACATAGAGCATAGAATTTTTTTTTTCAAATTTCGAATTAAAGTGTTAATTGCCATGTCTTGAGAAACCTGTTATTGCAACCGTTACATGGTTGATACCCTGCTAGCAGAGAGCTCTCATATATGAGGAAATGCACACGGTTCAAGATATGTAGTTTTATTAAAATACTTTACAAAGTATTTAAAAATGTTTTTAAAGCGTTTTTAACAAGGGTTCGTCAGAGAAAGCGTCAGCAGTGTTGCTCCGAGGAATAATCATGATTTACGCTCAACATCTCAGCTTCCTACAACTCTACAGTAAATGTTTTAAAATGTGTATATAATGACCAAGCAATGAAAGGTGTTGCTGTGTAATGTGGTAGAATTGCTAGGACAGTGCAAAATCTGTACCATGTATATCTTGCAGCACGAACTAATTTATTGGAACAACATTTGGATTACTCCAGCTGAGCAGTATAGATGGTAAGACGGCATCACAATCACTGAACTACTGATATTATTCAAATATCAAGTAACCTTCCATCGCAACTTTGAAATTTCTCATCTTCTCAACCATTGACTTCAAAGCTTTTTCTCCAAGGTTACAAGTTGACTACCAGATTGGAGTTTTAATTTCAAGGTCGTCAGTAAATGTTTTTCCAATTGATAAACTGTGGTTGCTCACCTTACTGCAGGTAGGTATTTGTGAAAGGCCATAATTCTGATCGTATGACCTTCATGATTGTTTTCTTTTTGTTCGAAACCCGTTAAAGCAATACGTAATATCAGTAAGGCTTCTCTTTCATATACGCACATAACCATAAACATCGCTCCATTTGGGCCGTTCGGCGGGGCATTAAACAAAGTTTTCTGGACAATCAATGTATTGAGAGGAATTCATTTTTAACATGACCCAAACTCAAAACTCGCGCGACATGTTAACAATACTGGCCATAACATGGACTTTGATAACGGTTCCATTGTCACACAAGAACCAAATTTTCATAAACTATTATTTTTAGAAGCGTGGCATTCTATAAAAGACAAGAACTCTGGTAACGATTTTATTAAAATTCCGGACATTTACAAACCACTCATAGAACAATAAGCATTGTTTTCTTCTTAGTAAACTACTCATAGAACAATAAGTATTGTTTCTTCATAGTTCGTACTTTTAGTTAGTTTATGCATTCTAATATATTTTATAACTACTCATAGAACAATAAATATTGTTTTTCATTGTTCGTACTTTTAGCGAGTTTACGCATTTTAACATATATTATCCACATTTGTAACTGAGGAAGAGCGAAGCTTTCACGCTCGAAACGTCTTATATTTTTTATATTTTAAATCAGTGTCAAACCATTTTTATTCATTTTACCTTTATGCCTGATTACAATTTTTCAATTTTAACTTCTATCAAGAATTTATTTTTAAATTGATACTAACTTTTCCATTGCCCGGAAATTTCTGTTTCGTTTCATCTAAATTTGTTTCTTTAGAAATCTTTCAAATGGACCCTGTTTTGTCAGACAGGCTACGCTAAAATTAGTTTCTTGGTAAGAGTATTAAGCAGTTCTGTTTTAATGTGAGCATTTGTCTGTCGTTCTCCCAGTTTTCCCTGTTTATTTTGTTTACTCGTAAAACGCTTAATAAATCATTCTAAGGTCGCATCTTCCCTTGCAGTATGTAAATTTGGTGGTTCTGTTCTTTGAAGCATATTTCCACTACATACCTTCCATTTGGATCGTGTTTGCTATTGTAATGTTCGAAGGCCTGTTAGGTGGAGCAGTGTATGTGAACGCGTTTTACAAGATCTCCAAAGAAGTAAGTTAACATGTAGTGTTTGAGTGATGCCAAGGATAGCAGTAGCGAATGAAAATTAGCGTTCCGTACTCGTGCCGTGTGTGAGTCGAGAAATATGTTTATCAGATTTTGTTTGTTACTTGTAATAAACTAATTCCAAGGCTTCAATACAGCTGTTAAAAATTCTTCTATTGATTGCATTTTGCCTCCAAAATTTGTAAATGTCACTGGAACAGTAGCTTTTACGTGACAGCTGCTAGAAATTCTGCTGCAGCTGCGGCAAGATCTTTAATTTAACCTTCAATAGCAAAAAAGTTACCAATTTATTTGTGAGGAAAAGAGGGAGAAAGCTAGAGAAGTATTACAAAATTTTAAGTTCGATTTTAATGGCAGTATCATGATACTGGCGAAAAAATTAAAATAGCAATTTAGAATATTCTTGAACTTAAGTTAATAATCGGGGGTTTTTTTGCAGGTTGAACAGAAATACAGGGAATTCTCAATGGGCGTGGCTAGTGTTGCAGACTCGTTAGGAATTGCTTTATCTGGTGCAACAGCGCTGCCTGTCCATAGTTTTCTTTGCTCATACTGGAGAAGGAAGATGAACCATGTGTGACGACAAGGTTACAAACTCGATGGACTGTCGGATTATAGCATGCATTGAATTCTCCATGATAAATTTTTAAAAATGTAAGGCTAAAAGTTATAGTTTCTCTATAGTATAAAAGCCCCAAACGAACGCTTTTGGTTTTCTTTATTATTATTATCAGATTTCAGTATACCGAAAATGTTCGTTTTGAGTTTTTATATTATAGAGAAACTATAACTTTTAGCCTTAAATTTATAACAAACTAAGCTATCTTAAACTACCGATTGAATCGAAATAGAATTTGTTTGTTCCATAACAAAAGAGGACACTCCATTAAGATTTTTATCAATTTCAGATTAGCAAATTCCTGAAGTGATCTTATAAAATAACGACAACTTTAAAAATTTTCAAATGATTTTAGAGTCTTCAAACAAAAAAACCCGGTTGTCTCGTAATAAAAGTACTAATGAATAACCATTAGTTGTTTTTTATCGACACTCGCCTAATCCCGACGGGTTGCAAACTGTGTTTGATTCGGACCTCATGGTCGACTAACCAGGGTACCTGCAGGCTGGAGCTGAATTGAGTTTATTATTAATGCAGTAACTGAACTAAATGATGAAGCTATTATTTGGTAAAAGATGTTTTATAGTATAATTACCTTTTCAAGACATTCTCAGTTTAGTTAAACTTTTTTATGCGAAGTCTTTGAATAAAACTACAGACCAAAGCTGTTGTCTTTTTAAAATCTTTACTTTAGAAGTGAGAATTCTTTATTTAGCGTTAAGTTCTATGTATTGGTTTTCTTCACTTATATCTCCTTTATTTACAATTCATACAACATGCAAAGGCAACATAAAACCATTTTTAATTCATTTGTTTGGATTAAAAAACCACGAGGAACAAGTGCCATATTGTCATGCATTAATTCGATGGCACTCTTCCATTTATAGAAAAATCCTATAAAATGCGTGTTGTTTCAAGATTTTACTGACTTAAATGGTCTAGCGTTGCCAAAGTTTAGATTGAACATTTGTTTACTCTCATAACTTCGAGCAAAATCTTTTTACATTGAACGAATAGGAAAATTGATGCTCAAATCAGTCGAATTAACATTTTAAACATTAATGACATATCGGTTATAATACAATAGAATTAAAAATGAAAGAAAAACAAAATAGTGGTGTGCCGTTTGCTGTAACTCCATCAGTTTTGTATAAGTGAGGCGGCAGTTATACAACTCCTTTATATACTTTTCTTCAGTTCTTATAAATTGACTCTAAAATGACTGATGATATTCAAGTGACTGTGAAAGACGGTCCTGATTCGTCTTCCGCAAAGAAAGGGCATGATTTAAACGTTATTGATCGCGATCCAACAAACATGAACGACCATGTGAAGGTAAGGCGAAAAGGCGATTAAGCTAACTGGAGAACATGTGAGCTCAATATTCAGCTAGCGGCTTCTCACCTTCCATGATCAAAGTGTATCAAAAATGTTTAAAACTTATCGAGCAAGTTTGTGTGAGGTAATTAAATAATTAGGAGTTGTATCGGCATTTCTATTTGTATGTAAGCTTTTTCGTATTTGACTTCGTTCTTTTCAAGTTTCCTTATTTGTATAAAAAGTTTTATCTGAGCAATGCCGTGATATCATATTCTTAATATCTATTTTTCAAGAGCTTCCTTTCTAAAAACATTTACAATTTGCTGCCTTATAATTTTTAAAAATAATTGTTTAATTTTGACCATCAGCCAAAATATTGTTTTTGAACCCATAAAAATCAAAATTTATTTTATATTCAAGTTTCTGTTTCTAAACTTTAATTGCAACACCAGACAGGACGCAGATACAAAGCAGCGTCTAGAAAGTTAAGACTGCAGTTTGAAGTGATAGTCACTTTGATGATATTGAATCAGTAAAATTGACGTTACGTGAATCGTAGTTGGCGGCAGTCGTCGATAGTAGCTATGAAGATCTGAATGACTGAACAGATATTTAATCGTTCGATCGATCAGTAGTGAATGTAGAGTAACTTGGTAGTATATTTATTGTAAACCACCCTATCATGTAAAGATGTCCGAAATTATGTCGGGTTCCGGGTCCCAGCTTGTACATTTATGTTTATGATCCCAGTTTGTGAATTCCGGAACTCGGTGTATAGATTCATTCCGGGTTTCAACTCGTGGATTCTTTATCCCAAAATTTGGCTGAATTCTTATTTATGGATTCCTTTACATGGACGAATATATAAATTGTGATATTTTGAATACATAATTACCAAAGCAACTTATTACGAATCCAAACAAAGTAGGGTTACATGCATACAAAGTACATGCCTTATTAAGCGGTTAACAAGGAAGACAACCCGTGTATTGTTGCTAACAAAGACTAAACATTGATTGTTTTGAGGTTTTCTTCCAAGATGTGTTTGCCGAGCCAGAGGGTACCCACAGTATAGACGGGGTGTGGCGTACAAGTTACAAGACATTTGTTGGTACAAAATACTGGTGTTACCGCATCATCACCGCTATTTTTGGTATCCCTACGGCAATTCTGTGCGGCTTTTACTTTGCCTGTTTGAGTTTTGATTACATATGGTGCATTATGCCGTGTCTAAGGGCATACCTTATCGAGCTGCAGTGTATTGGCAAAGTGTTTGGACTCTGTGTCCGCACCTTTTTTGATCCGATGTTCGAATCGATGGGGAAAGTATTTGGCAACATGAAGATAACCAGGACGTGAGACTTGATGCCCGTTTGGATAGTCACTTGGACATTAGATTCCGGGAAATCATTACCAAACAGTTTTAATTTTTGTCTTGTTTCAAGAATTGTAGATATAACCCCGGACAATTTTAGCAACATTTTAAATTCGTTTTGCGCATGGTAGAGGAGGCCAGATTATAGTGTTCAGTTGCAATGTATTTAGGAATCCTTTTAAATAAAACACTACTTATATTATTGGTATCGTTTTAATTACTACTACTACAACCACTACTACTGCTACCACTACCCCTACCACTACCCCAACCACTACCACTACCACTACCCCTACCACTACCGCTACCACTACCACTACCCCTACCACTACCTGACTACCACTACCACTACCCCTACCACTACCACTACCCCTGACCCTACCACTACCACTACCCCTACCCTACCACTGTTACTGCTACTGCTGCAACTACTACTGCTACCACTACCCCTACCACTACCACTACCACTGTTACTGCTACTGCTACTGCTACTGCTACATCCTCAATCAAGATTAAGAAATCCAAAACAGGTGCGTTCCAGAACCAACGGGGCGTAAGACAAGGCTGTATCCTAAGTCCACTTTTGTTTAGCTTTTTTGTAAACGAATTACTTTTTTCATTTTATCAGTCTCCGCAATGTGACCCTTTTTTTAAAAAAAAATTTCCTATACAAAGTCGTAATCAGCCGCTTCAAAACTCTTACACATATTTAGCTTGGGCTGCCTGTGTTTTGGGCAACATCTGGCGACTTTCAAGTAACCCCCAGTGTCCTTTGCGGATCGGAGTGCTGAGTTACCAGGCCTCTGTATTGCAAATCGTCACTCGCGTGATCCAAGATGGCGGTAGACAAGGGAATTTCAGACGACGAGTTGAGGCGACAGCTTCAGGCTTATGGAGAAAATGTACCTCCAGTGACACCACAAACTAGACCTTATTTATTACGCAAACTAAGGAAGCTCGATCAGGGTTCCCGAACAAGAAAACAAATAAAAAACACACCACAGAAATCGACAAGGAAATCAGAGTCTTTTAATCCAAGACGGAGCTCGACTCCTTCTAGAAGGTTGATCGGGTTTTCAAGCGAGGAAGAAGAAACTGAAAGTGAAACGACGTCCTCTAGGAGATCGAAAAGAAGTCCTGGTAGAGGAAGGAGAAGTGAACTAAATACTAGTCCTATTAATGTTGCTGAATCGGACAGGTCAGTGGACTTATCGAGACGTCCGATCAGACTGACAGATTCTCCAAATGACAATTCTCTGCAAAATTATTTTGAGGGTACCTCGCAAGAAAAAGCCTCTCTTTCTCCGAGTGGTTTAAAATCGTTTCGGAGGAGGTCAAATATTGCTTCGGACGAAACAGACAGCGGACCTTCACGGAAATCCTGGTTTCCACCTTGGAACTCTAAACTCGAGAATTCGCCAAATAGAAGTAGGCAAAGTGGTGACTTGCCACATCTTCAAGAAGCTAGGAGGCGCTCGTCTGATATTGTTAATATTGTCTCAGCAGTTGTGGCTGTTGTTTGTATAGTTATTTTGTTTGCCTATGCGCTCCAGTCTCCATCGTTTGTCGTGACATCTCAAGGTATGCACTCAAACTTTTTTGTTATTACTCAATTATTGGTTCAAAAATAACCAATTATCCCTTGTTAAATGACGTTCACTGCCTGCTAAATGGATCTACTCGGTTTACATATCAATTGTTTGTGATATCAACTGATATACAATCATATTGTAATTGTAGTTTAACATATATTGGATTGATTGTAGAGTTAAAGATTCAGTAAACACAATTATTGAGTTAAAAACGTGATATGTTTAGTCATTTGAGTTGTAGCTACCTTTTAAGTGGTGCAATTCCTTGTAGTTTATAATTTATTTGGAGCACTAAAGATTGCTTGTTTTTTCTTTTAAAAATATATATATTGTATGAAAATTTGAAAATAATTATCAGTTAACTGACTTGCTTTGGCAATCTGTTAATTTCATATTCTTCATATTCAGTAGAACAGAAACTCTCTGGCCCAATGTTAATATTGGTTGTATTGGTTATTGTAATTTAAAGAAGAACTGCTGAAGTTCGTTTGTTTCTATATTACTGCTATATGTGCAATCAGTAGCCAGAAAACAAAACTAAACCTTAGACTTAGTATCTAACTTGTACAGTCACATTTTTTTTTGGTGTCACTTTTTTCAGCGTTCTCCCATTGCTTTTTGTTTATTTACAATGTTGACCATTATACTTTGCAGTTCATTGGTTTCAGATAGTCTCTGTGTGTTGTTTTTTTTCATTTTTATATTTAGTTTTAACTTGAATGAACATAGTCATAAAGCATAGATTTTCAAACACAACTGTTCTCCTAAAGAAGCTTTTCCACTTAGTTAACCAATGTGACACTTTTTGTCTCTACCTGTATAATTTTTATTATCCACCATGACAAAAAATATTAAAATTTTTATTAAAATTTTTAGAAAGTGTATTTTTTTATCACAAAACATACACACACTCACAGTTACTTACAGAAACTAAATAATTTTGTTTTCTGTAAATTATTCCTTAAGTTTAGTTGTGCTTTCTTGTCTGACTTTATAAGGGCTTTAACTTTCCCACCTTGTAAATCAGATGTTTTTCATAGCTGATCATTTAAAAAGATCATTTTCTGAGAAAGATTTGACAATAATAATTAGTTGTAAAGAATATCAATACAATATATTATTTATGATTCTCCAACTGTGCAACATCTTTATATACCCCTACAGCTCCTCTTCCACTTTGTGACGAACATGCAGTCACTACTGAGAAGAAGGTTAGTAAAAATGAAGGAAAATTATCATTACAAACTGTAAGTATAGATCTTGTAATGATTCATTGTTTGATTTAATATCATTTCTTTTAAATTTCCTGCCTTTCAGTTTCTCAGATTCATTGCATTTGATTTTTAGCCCAAGGACTGTATCAAGTTGGAAGATGCTGCAAACATTTATGCTGATTATCTGTATGATATACTGACTCATAGAAAAGGTTTGTTATAGAAACTGAATTGCAGCAGCTGCTTTCTAGCTGTTTGTTGTGCTATTATTCATAGAGTCAAATGTTTTACAGATTCAAAACTGGACAGGATAACCTAAATTATTAAATTTTAGAATTATAGATTAGTTTTAAAACCAAAATGTTTAAATTTAAGCCTTACTTCAATGAAAACTTACTTGAAGTTTCTATTCCTATTCTGAGACCAAATAAAGCTTTTTTCATCTATGTTTGCCATTGTATAATATGAGATTTTAAGACATCAAATTCACTTAAAAAATTGACCTTGACATACACCTGTGGAAACTTTTAAACTCTAACCCTCAAACACAGGAGTTGTTGAGTCCTGGAAATTGTAAAGATGAAGGCTTTCTTGGTGTTTAAGGTGTTTCAACCATAAAAATGGCTCATTAAGGAGCCATATTAATTAGATAAAAGAAGAAGAATGACCATTCACAAAAACCCTTACAGAGTTTATAATAGAATAAGGCTTATAGAAAGCTTTTTAATTAACTTGAACAAACACTCGAAAACTACAAGTTAAAGTTTGACTTTAATTGGTATGTATCATGTAAAGTTATACAAGTCAGAGCAAATATCAAATGTTATTGGTAATTTATGTTTTTGAATGTAAATTTAATGATTTAGGAAAAATTATGCATGGTGAAAACTCTAAATTTTACCACTTCTAATTCAATGAAAAGCAACCTGTGAACTGAGAGTATTTTGCATTCTCTAAAGTGTTTCTGTAAATGTTCTTCTTTAGGTGAAGTTGAGTGTAATGGTGATGATGAATTTACTAATAGCAGCTTATCAGTTGATGAGCTTAGGACAAGGATTAGAAAAGACAATGTATGTAGCTAATAATGCAACCTTACTAAATGTTTCTTTTCATGTACAATACATTATCATATGGCTTGTTTATTATTAATTCAAGTGGTAAAAATATAAGATAAATATTATTGTCCAGAGTATAGCAAGTAGAAAATGTTCTGTCATAGAAATATTTAGCTCTGAGTTTCTTGAGTGTTTGTTAAGTCAAAAACTGTCACAGAGGACTGTTAATATTTTCGGGTTACTTCTACAAGAAACAAAATCAACTTAAAAGTTGAAGTATTTCTGTTCATTTTTGTAATTAAGTTTTTATGATGCTAATTTTGTGCAGATTACCCATTAGTTGCATTGCGAAGCAACTGTTCTGAAAGGACCAACACTCTTGAGAACCATCATCTTTATATGTTTACAACAATAAACAGATATTTTTCACCAAAATTATAAGCAAATACCAATTATATTGTTTAGTTTTGACTTTAAAATACTTATTGTTTCATACTTGTGATAAGCAGCTGCCTTCATTACAATTTGAATCTTAATGTTATTGTGCAATGGATCATGGACTTGCTGTGATTCAAATTTGAACTGACATTTTGATTCTCATTTTGCAGGAAAAAAGAAAACCCGAACATCAAAAACTTATATTTCAAAGGACACTAGACCAAATAAGGAATAACTCACAATGGGGAATACAGTAAGTCTGTGCATAAATATTTGTAGTTGGACTATATATCAAAACTGCAGGAAATGATAGCAGTTCTTCACACAGTTACCAGTTTTGTTTTTTTAATGACAGCAAAAGTTCAAGAACAAAATTTAATCACATTAACAAATTAACTTAGTTTTAACTTAATTCAAAGGGCTCAGAGAATTCATAAAATTAGCTGGTTTACTGTCAAAAGTTTTAAGACCTTTGTAGTTTTTGAATCTGTTCAATATTTCTGTTTTAAGTGTTAAATTATTGATTTTTTTCCCATAGACAACTGAAGGTATATATGTATCCAAAGCTTAAAATGGATGTTCTTATTTTTAATTTCTTATTTTGGCTGTTTGCTCTCTGTGTGAAATCTATTACTGTGAAGCTTGCTAATATTTTTTTAGAAAGTGTTCTTGAAATTTTATTTTGTAATTTTATGCCTCTATAAATTAGTATGAAAACCTTAAAAAACTGAATGTGTGTCTAGTATGACTGAGGGGTAAAATCTGATTTCTTATTTAGGATTTATATAAATCAAGGTAAAGAAGTATTGGAATCTGAAGTTGCCATCAAGTCTTTCTCATGTCGAATCAAGGAAGCTCTGTCTAGAATTGCAGTTAGAGCAATATTGGCAATAGCTGGTAAGTAGATCATTTAGCCAAGGGTCAAAATAATATATCATATCATGTTTTAGCAACACTATACCATTGTTTGATGTTCATTTGTTTTTTGTTCTTTTTTCATCTTTTCAACCATCCTAGGCCAGGTTATTATAGAGCAGGCTTCAGGTCAGCATTTTCCATGTAATTGTAAGCCAAAAACTGTGTAAAATTATGCAGAGGGTCAGGGTCTTAGTTGAAAAACTCATCCACACACCAAGACACCTAGTTTTATTTTTAAATCACAACCCTAGTGTCTTCCTTCTGTTTACTTTGTCTCGCTCTTGTTCATCTATCTTCATTCATTATCATTGGTTTACAAATTAGGATTACAAGTGTTTTTAATGTTTAGAAAGTAATTGAAGTTAGCTTAAGTAAAGCTTTAATGTTCTTTTTCTTCTGAATGATATTAAATAAATGATAATTATATTTAACTACGATATTTTCATTCTGTCTGAAGTTTTTTGCTGCCTGCTGGCTTTTTATTATTTTGTGCGCAATCGCTGGCGTCGTGAAGAAGAAGAGACTAGACTAATGTATCATTTTGTGGAAAAAATTTTAGGTAAGTTGATGGGGTCATATGCATTTATAGTGTTCAATGTAAGCTGACATGTAACTGTAAGTTTACTGTTTTATTTGCTGTATACAATTAACATTTTACTATCAAGTATTTCTTTCTAATGTTTTCAGTTGTTAATTTATCTTCTCCTTTTCAAAGTTTACTAAATAGGTTATACTCACAGATTAAAAGGCTGTTTAGAATATTGAAAAGCGATACTTAGCAGTTGGATAGTGTTTGACCTGGTCTTGCACCTTTTTTTAAACAAGCACCTTTTGAGTGTTCCTTGAGGTCATTCCCTCATTGGCATGATTTGATCCTAACCAAAGTCAACATACAAAACTTCCTAGGATTTAGTGGTGAAGTTTACTTAAGCTATCAATGGCCAAGGAAAACGCATTTTATTAGTTGTGAAGTCAAAAAGATTAAAACATAATTATTGATATAGAGGTTAATTTAGTTTTTTTTAACTGATCAAAATTAAATTAAGCTTGGATTTTGTACCTATAATGAAATAGTCTTTTAATTTAATATTTATTTTTGTTCTTTATCTAGAATACTGGTAGCCTAAGTTAGGAAATCTTTCTGCAAGATGGGTAAAGCATTCTATAAATTTTTTCTAGATATATTACACAATCACCATCTTGAGTGTAAGAAGGACAAGGACATGCCTCCATATTTACCTATTCCACATGTACGAGACATGGTCATTGCACCTGTAGACAGGTCAGTGTGAATATAATTTATGTGTGAAGCAGTTCTGGTAATTCTTCTTTCACACTAATCTCAGATCTCCGCCAGTTTAATCATGGACTTTGTAAGACCCACAGCTGTTTGAACCCTTTATTTGTTTGTAAAGTGAATAGGGCTTTAGCAGGAATAAGCTCTATATAAATATTACCTAGTATTATTGTTATTATTATTATTTATATTATTGTTATTAGAAGCAAATGCTGTGGCAAGGACATTTTTCTATACTATGTTCTACTTTGCTATTAAGTGCCTAGTGTTTTATTAGCAATACAAAACTGAGTCGTCAATGTTTCCTTTTTCTTTTCCAGACAAAAGCTTTCAAAGGTGTGGCACAAAGCTGTTAGGTTTCTGAGTGCTAATGAGTCTAGAGTACGAGTGGAAAGCCAACGAATAGCAGGAGAAGATTTTGAAGTTTGGAGATGGATTCAGACAACAGCAAAACGACATCAACACCATAAAATGTCATTATCGGTAAGTTTCAGAAACAGTTGTGTGTTTGTAGAATTATTTTGATCAAACAGGTGCTAACGCAGTGCACAGAGTACTTTATAAAGCACTCTTTATAGGATCATAATAAAGTTAATATTATTTTGATCCATTGAGTTCTGAAAGAAATGCCATACTGTTTGTATAAAATATCTTAGCCACTACACATTTATGCTCATATACTGTACAATCCACTTAATATCACGTTGTTATAGCAAGCAATTCCCCTTTCATCGAGCAAGAACTATCATAAGCCTCAGTGTTAGGACTTTTGGGCTTACCAAACCTTGTATGCAGAGTATTTGCTATTAGTAAAATCATACTAGTGGGCTATCATGAATGCTGCATTCTGATTGGCTACGCTACTCATAGGCTATTAGTGA
>JAOEHV020094082.1:0-15622 GCA_025447995.2 Isaurus tuberculatus
TAAGTACCCCAAAATATAAGAACCTGTTTTGCCAAACTCTAAAAAAGCAGGTTCTTATACGCGGGTTTTTACTGTATAATTGATAAATGTGTATGAAATTGTAACTTACAGATGTTACAGCTGTCACCTGGATGGCTTGTATACATATATCAAAGCAATATTGATGAGGCAAGGCGGAGGAAATCACCTTGTCATTCTTCTGCTTTTTTGAGCTGCAGTAACTGTTTGTTCGGTTTTTTGGTGGCTTTTTGTTTGAAGTAGAAGCCTCTTTCTCCCCTTTTTTGAAGGACCTTCAAGTGCCATTTTCTTTTTTAGAAGACCTTCTTTGTCCTCTTTGAAGGAAAGAAAGCTAGCTTAGCTTATGATGAAAAGGAACAGTTATGGATGACGACAATAACACAATAGGCATAAAATTATAAAATTATTATAAAATGAGTGTGGTGTTGTTTTCTCCCCACAAAACAAGCTTGTAGCATTGGACTGATAAACTGCTTAAATTGTTATTAATTTAAATATCAACAGTGAAGTGAGAGGAATCTCAATGTGTTTTTAATTAGGTTTCATAATTTTGTGTGCTTAAAGCTTTTGATAATGATTTTGAAATAATTGCTCCAGTGCTTATACCTAAAAAATATCAAGTTCTGTTAATTGAAACAAAAGATAGTGAAACCTCTGAATATGGTTGGTCGGTTGGCAGAGATTGAGTTGGCATTTTTAATTGTTTTGAGTTCTGGGACTTTGTGTCTGCTTTGAAGTTCCCCAAAGTTATTGGGAGTCTTGAAAGGGGTCCTATTTATTAACTTTAAGATTTTAAAATAGGTTAATTCTTAGGAATGCAATTCAATTAAAACATTTACTGCTTATTTGTGAAGCATTTTGTGAAACAAACAAACTTTGCATTAAGGTGACCCCTGGTAGGATATGATATTTTCATTTTATGTTTTGATTTTTTTAATACTTTTACTGGTTTTATGTATTATAATCGAATTCCCCTGACTTAATACAAAGTTCCCTCTTTCACTGACCATATTCAGTGACCATGGCAAACCTGAGCCATTACCAATGAATCATTATGTATCTTAAAGGTTTAAAAACAAATTAAAATATTTACCAGAACGACCAATGATGGCACATCGGTAGAACTTTCCATCGTCATATTTTGCAACAATCTCGCCTTGATTTGAGCCGGACTTGACATGCTCTTTATCGTTCTTGATAATCTTTACAATACTATCTTCAAGAAACTGTACAAGGAGATATTCTGCAAAAAATAGTAACGGTACACTTGAAGCAGGAGCAGAACAAAGATTGAAACGAAGCTTTGTTTTAAAAAACTAAAAGATCTGTAGCGTCATCTATGCCAGCTAGCGAATGAAGCTCAATGACAAATGCTTCGAGCTGTTTATAAAAAGAAAACAAATAAAAACAAGTAGCTAGTCAATCTTCGCTAATGCTAAATGTTGAACATTTTATTAAGTTTAGTTCAAAACAAAGGGAAGTAGATAAGGAAAATGCACCGAAAATGCAACTCATTTTTCACAACTAGCGTACGTGCACGTGTAGTGTTATCTGACCTCAATGGTAAAGACCTTTCATTCGTTCTAAGGCCACAAATTGCCAAGTTTTACATTTATTTTAGGAATACAAATTTCCTAAGTCTTAGATTCATTCTTAAAGATAAAAATTCTTAGGTTTTTCATTCATTCATAGACAACAAAATCGCTAAGTTTTTTCAATATTCTAAGAGCGAAAGTTTCCTAAGGTTTTCATTCATTTTAAGAGCAAAAATCGTCCTAAGAATGAGGAATTTTACTTACGTTCCTCTTGGAACTTCGGGTTCGCGTTTGGGTTCTTTCTCAGGGCCATCGTGAAAACGTGAATTGTAAATTAAAGTTTCTTCCTTGGGAGAATCAAAGGTTCTTCTCTGCTTGTAAAGTGAGAATCAATTTTCCCGCCGAAGCTAAATTATACATTTGAGCATGCGCCTGGACAATACCGCTGGATGCAATGCGCCATGTTACGAATCGATGGACACACGTGACCGCACGCGAAAACAAGATGGCGTCATCTAAGTCGGTTAGACCACGAGGAAGCTATGGAAGCTACATTTCTCAACCATTGGCAAAAATGCCAAGAACAACATGTTATCAAAAACGGAAACAACTCAAAGAGCCTTTTCAGTCTGCTTTTGAAAAGATTGTGGATGCACGAGAAAAATCTCAAATTGTAGATCTCGACATTGATTGCAGTTGTGACACGATGACCGAGTCTGACACTGATGGTGATGGAGATATTGAATTTGAACACATTTTACCCGATCAAGATATCCTGCCAGGACGTAAATCTGAAGACAATTCACCTGGTGTCTGTGTGCAAGAGGGACTAGATGACAAAAATCACGCCGATTTCGCTGAAATTTTCAGCTATGCTGATGAACACATACACTGCACATATCTCGAGGAAGAAACTGTCAGCGAATGTGATGATCCCGCACTTGTTTATGGAAATTATAGTTACCTCATTAATGATACCGATGAGCATTGTTTAGATGATGTCGATAATCAGGACTTCGAAGTTGATGGGTTTTCCGAAGATGACGACAGCGTTTTAAATTCTGAAGATGGTGAATTCGAAGTTTCGTCTGGTTCTTGTGCAAATTTTCACTCTAAGAATGTTGAATCGGTGCCATTGTTCGAGGGAGCTCAAATAAATCTTGCAATCAGCATGCTCCTTATAATCACCTTTGCTGTTCGCCACAGCCTTACAGGTGTTGCTCTTGCGGATCTACTCCTTCTTATTGACGTTCATTTGCTTGTTCCAAATACATTTGCAAGCTCCATAGCCATTTTGCGTAATTTCTTCAAGAAACTTAAGAATCCTATAGAGTATCACTATTACTGGTCATATTGCTTTGAATATATTGGCACTGTTAAAGAAACTGATTACTGCCCCAACAAGCATTGTCTTCATGATTTTACAAAAAAAAGTGGTTGTGGATACTTCATCATTATTCCTTTAGCAACCCAACTCCAAGCACTTCTTGCAAGTAAGTAACCATGCATTATTTCCATAAAATTTGAACGATTTGTGTCAATTTTCCCTCAACCTTTGTTTTGAACACCCTCTATTTAAAACTCTTTAAATTTAGGCCATGTAAAATGTTATGTTGTGATATACTAAGTCACATACTAAGACTTTTTTTGGGGGATGAGGCGTCTTCAAGTCGTGTACAACATTGATCATTAACTCACGAGAAGCAGAAATCAAACAAACAAGTGGTTCATTGTAAAACATAATTCACTAAATACAAAGATCGGTGTATTTATGTTTTACGATAAAGCACTCATTTTAGAGCAATCAGCAATCTCACCAATCATGAACCAACCATTACTATGTACACAATAATAAAGTATTGCTTTTGTAATAAATGTAAGGATTTAAACACTTGTTTGAAGATCGTCTTTTTTTGTTGTTAATTTTATGAAGAAGTATCAACATGTTTATACTTCATTGACCAATGTCTAATTAGATTAATTCAGCTTAACATTACACAGCATGTTTTTTTCAAGGTCTTAAACATAAAGTTGTAAATAGCAATTCATTATTTACATTAAAGGAGAGGAAATACCAGAACTCTTACAGTATATAGTTGAAGTGAAACTTGGTGATTTACTCCAGTTACCATATACAGTACTTACTATTTTGATCAGTATTTTCCACTGTCAAAGCATGGATAAAAATGGTTTTTCTAACTTGTAAATAACCTACAACTTTCACACATCCTTTTTCCAAAACTTAGTTGCCCTAATGAAATTTTTAGTAACCCAGGGTAAGTAGGCAGCCGATAATATCGACCTCTGTACAGTATTAGGCCTAGTTGAGATGTCATCTTTATTGAGAAAAAGCTGAGATTGTCTTGCTAAACTATGTAATTAAACATTTTCAATAAAGGAATGATACAGATTTGTTAATTTTAAGTTTAACGTTACCGGGCTACCAGTGAAAGTTAATCAGAAGCAGAAGACTCTCCGCTGCATCTTACTGTTTGGAACATTTGATGCGCCAGCAAAATGTCTTGTGCAAGAATTCTGCCAGTTCAATGCTTTCTTGGATGTCCATATTGTTTAAACCCTGGTCAGACAACTAAATCCAGTGAAAGAGGACACACACCTACCCTTTTAATGAAAATAACTTGGCAACTGGATATGGTGAAATTAGAACACACGAGCAAACACTTAAGTTTGCAGCTGAAGCAACGCAGAAAACTGCAGAGGAAGGCATACAGAAAAGTGTTAAAGGAGTAAAGGGTTTTAGTTGGCTGATGTTTATTCCAAAATTTGACATTATCCGTGGTGTTACAATTAACTACATGCATGGAAGTTTGCTAGGTGCTGTCAAAATGCTTGTGACATTGTGGCTTCACAAAAGTTACAGAAACGAGCCATGGTCAGTTAGGGAAAGGATGCAGGAAGTTGAGAACAGATATCTTCAAATTAGGCCACCAAGCTGTATAACACGTCTCCCAAGAAGTTTCATTAATAATTTTGGACACCTAAACGCATCTGAACTTCGAACATTCTTGTTGTTTTACTCTCTTCCTTGCCTTTATGGTATACTGCCGGAACAGTATTTTCAGCATTATGCTCTTTTGGTCCACGCAATATATTTACTCCTACAACAATCAGTTTCGATTTCTGACCTTAAAGAAGCAAGTCAGTTGTTGAAACAATTTTGTGTTAAGATAAAGCTTATGTATGGAGCTCGCTATGAAACATTCAATGTACATAGTTTGCTTCATGTAACTGACAGAGTTTTAGACCTTGGTCCCTTGTGGACTCATTCTTGCTTTTGTTTTGAAGACTTTAATGGAGAATTACGAAGGCTTTTCCATGGCACTCAGCACATAGAATCCCAAATTGTTCTTGCTGTAAGTATTCAGCAGAAAATCCCAGAACTTACTCCGCTATTGCCATATGGATCAGAGTTCAAAGCCCTGCATGATAGCCTCACTCATTTATCTCAGCCAAGTTATAAGAAAACTAGAATTGGGGAGAAATGTTACTTAGTTGGAAGTATACACAAATCAAATGTCTCAGTTGAAGAGCAAGTTGCAATTGAAATGGTTATTGGAAAAGTTAACAGCTTATACAAGTTCCAGAGGCTAATTGTTGATGATCATCTAATCCACTGTAGAGAATACAAACGTGTACACTGTTCAATACAGATCTGGACATAATAAAGAAATTTCTTATGGACATGTAAACTATTATGTCAGATGTCATTTAGCATGTTCCATCCCTTCACTGTGTTCTGCAAATTGTGTTTGTAAAGAACCATGCTACATTGCCATGATTAGCAAGTTACACACCAGTTCACAAATGCTCAGGGATTACAACAAAAGTTTGGGAATCTCTATGGAACACCTTTTTCCTGTTTCAAAGCAAGAAAGCTCATTGGAGGCAGTTATGGTCCAGCACCTCTTGCAGCTTTGTGTATATGTTGACATTGGACATGCTCCATCATTTATTGGTTTGTTTCCAAATTGTTATGAGAAGGATTAAGAACCCAAAACATGCTCAAAGGGTTTAATGTATCAGTTCACTGCCCTATTAAGAACAGGATTAATCAGTGATCTTGTAAATAATGATAACAACTGAACTGGCAAGTGGATTTTCTTAAGACTTGAAATTTATAGCTACGTATATCGTTTTTTTATGAAAATCCTGCTCTAAACATTGCATATATATTTATTGTGAAAATACTGTATTATAATATTTACTTTGTAAAAGTGATTTTAGGGAATGTTGACAGAAGGTGAAATAAAAAAAGAAAAAGTGAAATGCTGAAGACTAGTGAGGTATAAACTTAATTAAATTTCCAGGGTAACAATTCCAAAGTTGATTTTTTGAAAACAAGAAAATATAAAAAACTACAATTTGAGTTTAAGCATTAATTTTTTACAAGTTGATTATGGTATACTAGATATTTAAATATTTCTTGCTGGTAAAATGCATGACAGCTTGTTTTCAGTGAGTTGGACAGTTGAGATGAAAATAATTTTGTTTCTTTTAAGTTGTAGTGTTACTTTCTTAAAATTATAATATATTTTATAATTCATACCATTTCTCTTTGTTATTTTCTTTTTGTTTTAATCTACAATATAATATTTTATTAATCCACCTAAAATTCTGGCCTGCTGTAAAGCAATGTTTGGCATGTTCCTAAAGAATTATGTTTTAATACATGTGAAACATCAACTTTTATCTGACATTTAAAACTTGGTAATATTGCTTTGAGAAAATTTTAAGTAGCTTATAAATTGATTGCCTGTAATTAACAAGGGGCTGGTGAAATATAAATAAAATATACCTTTGTAAACATTTTTGGTTGTAAACATGGAAATAAAAAAAATAGTTGTTTTGATGTTCTTTCTTGCAGTTTGTAGTATACATTTTGTTTATTTCATTTATATTTAAATGTATACATTAAATATACATCAACAAGATTCAGTTTTTGCTCCAAGAAGCAGACAGTGTTAATTAACAATGGGCTGGTGAAATATACATAAACTATACCTTTGTATACATTTTTGGTTGTAAACAGGGAAATAGTGGTTTTAATGTTCTTTCTTCGAGTCTGTGGTATACATTTTGTATATTTTATATTTTTGTTGTATTTGAATGTATACATAAAATATACATCAACAAGATTCAGTTTTTGCTTCAAGAAGCAAAATTATACATATTGTATACAAATCTGTATAAATTCATGTTTGTGTATACTTTGTGTATATAATTATTTCTAATTCATTCTACCAAAAATATCATTGGAAAATGTATTAAACAGCGTGTTTACGCATTCGCTTGCTAACTATCAAAGTAAAGATACAGTTTTTGTGGTAATAATCATTTCTACTTCACTGTAGAGAAATGCTCATTGTAAAAAGTATAAAGTTATTTTCATGTGCAGTATTCCTTGCTAGCAATTACTTAGTCTTCCTAATTTTGTCAACAGCTTTTCTTTTTGATGACATAATTTTCATCAAAACTCCCCCACCCCCTATGTAATTATGTGTAATAAATCAGAAATCCCACCGCCCCCCTAGTATGACGTAATTGTTGAACAGCACCTTATATGATTAACAATACTCTATAGTCTAGATATCATGTTACATCATTGTAAACTGAGAGTGTACGTGTCATTACTACTAGAAGTTTAAATACATCACTTGAACGTATAGAGGTTTTGCACCAGTCACGTGACCCAGGAACATTTTATTAAAAAAATTGATATTTTGACACTGTTACAGTATTTCTTTGAAGGGGCTGCTGTCAATATCTTGTTTTTTAAGCAACTGCTTGCTTGAAATAATTTTCGTTTGGATTTGATGAAATATGCAAAAACCATCCTACTAATTTGCATATTTTGGATTTTGGTTTATAATTTGTAAGCTATTAGCAAATTTCATGGTTTTATTTTTGAAAAAGGTTTATTAGAAAAAAAAGCCTTGAAACGACTTGTTGGCTTTGTGCACTCTTCGAAATCTTGGTAGCTTTTAAAGTCGGCCATCTTGGATGGCAGCCTCCTGCCCACTGTCATGGCCGCCTCATATTTTATCCTAAAATATCTTGCAAAATGTGAAACTTTTAAGCCCTTTAAACATAAACTCTTAAAAAGCACCTTAAGTCAAGCAACTTTCTTGATTCAGAGCATCAAATTTTAAGTTTTTCCAGAAAATTATGGCAGCAAATACAAATTATGCAAATGAGATCCAAACTTTTTTGCATGTCTCATCAAATCCAAGCGAAAACTATTTTCAGCGTGCAGTTGCTAAAAAACAGGTGTTGACAGCAGTCCCATCAAAGAAATACTGTAAAGTGTCAAAGAAGCAAACATTTTAAGTGTTCCTGATTCACATGACCAGTGCAAAACCTCTATACAAACTATACAACAGTTAAAAGATAAGCACACAACACAACACTGGCGACGAGGATATTTCAAAACCTATCGGAATGTCAGAAACTAGGGAAGTTTCAGGATCAGCTAGTAGCAGCGCAGCAATGATCATGGCAGCTCCGCGTAGTTGTTTGCTGCTCATCCCTCCATTTGATCCTTTTAGCGATCCAGCAACGGTAATTTACTTATTAGCGTCAGAGAATTCGATTCAACAGTTCAATACGGTCTTCTTTTAACGTACATTGGAGAAACGGTCATTGATATCTTTGATATTTTACGTGATACCGGGACCACGTATGAATCCGCTGTAAAAATTTTGACCTATAACTTCCAACCAAAGGTCAACAAAAGTGTTGCAATCTCCGATTTCAGATAATTGGTACAAAGAATTGATGAGTAGCTCAACGAATTTTATCGAAAATTATCGGTTTTGGCGAAAACAAAGCACAAATTATTCACAAGACACGTAATATTTGATTACGCAAAAAAGCTTTACAGTAAGACATGAACCTCAGCAAAAATTTAGCATACGGTTTGTCATTGTAAAGAACGGACATGCAAGTTAAGGAGCGGTGCAAAATTTATTGTACCCCTAGACCGGAGCAAAATCAGTTTGAAATTAAAAAAACGTCTGTGCCCCGCTTTAGTTGATATAATAAAAAACCTTTGGCCCCGCCTAAGCTACACTCAAAAAATGTTTCTGCCCCGCTACAGTCAGTACTTTGGAAAAAGCTGTTTTGAAACTAAAAGCAGAATAATTTTTATAAAAAAAAAAAAACTATATGCATTACTGATAATTAATAGAACCAAAGTCAATCTCTGACACCCTAATGTGTAAAGTCGGTATCAACACAAGCAAGGCTGTGCTTGCCACGCAAAATCTATTATTGTATAGACACCGATGAAATACCAGGATTTTTCTAGTTAGGAAAATTTGGTATCCAGTGAAGATACTATTTTTATATTTCACATGTGATAATATCATGGTTGTCAGTCAGTAGGAAATTACAATTTCATCGATGTCTATAATAAACAGAATATCACATTCCTGCTTGTGGATACAAATTATAATCTTGTTTCTTCTCATGTTCAAGTCGATATCTCACTCGTTTGCTGCCCTCACTCATGAGATATTGACTTTAACACTCGAAGTCAAAATTTGTATCCACGTGCAGACATGTAAAATCATCTATTTTATTAATAATATTTTCATAACTCAAACTATTTGTTGTTCATAATGGTCAATAAAAATCACTTAAGTATGTAGGAGTTCTGATATTCCAACCCCTGCTGGTCTGGCCTTCCCCTAAGGCCTGTGGTGGTCTTTCGTTTGATTGGTCTCCACTATCAGGTGATGACTCAGAGAAAGAATCTGAGCTAACACATGATGCAACAACACATTCGTCGAGAATAATGACACGCTTTTCTCCAACTGATAATACTACGCTACGAAGTCCATAACGATCGTTCAGCAAATCCAAAAGGAACTGGGACTTGAGAGTATCTTCTCGCTGTTTGATTGATGCATCTTGATCAATTGTATGATCGATGTAAAGCTCAAAAGCATCCTCAAATCCTAAGATTCCGCCATATTTGATACCAGCAAATCCTTTGTCGGTCTCCTGGATGTATGACTGCAATTGATGAGTTGAAGGCACTGCAAGAAGACCGTCAACTCTACTTTTTAATATCTTGTCTTTAGTTGCATTCTTCCATGCCATTAGAACTTTTTTGTTGTTTACAGCTTCACAAATCTGCTGTGATACCCTCACAGTCTGAAAAAACCGATGAGCTGTGCACTGATGATCTCCATGCATTGTACTTGTTGGCAGGCTTTGCACTCACGTCCGTGTCTGCAACGTCGAAGTTTATATTTTCGATTTCATTTGGAAAAGCATGATCTATCTTTCGTTTCTTTGCACCATTAGACGCCATAATTGTCAAATGGAGCAGCAACGGAAAAAAATCCTGCTCACATGAAGCAGAAGACCGGAAATCCTGTCACCTCACAAATAAAAAATAGCTGACCTTTGGCCTCGCTGGCTCACAATATCAGCGGCCAGGCTACTAAGCACATGCAAGAAAATGGCTGAATTTATTTCATGCTTGAATTGTGTCGACAAGCGAAATATTAAAAGAGGCCCTTGTCTAATCCAAGACTGCGACATTTTTTGTGTATACTGTAATGATCCGCCAACCAAACATAAAAACCTGGGACCAGTAAGCTTAGGATCATCAACTCTCCCGACGGCCAGTAGCAGCGCCACGCTAGAACTAGAACTAGAGGGCCACAGTCGACCGACTCAAAAAGATCCAGCTGCTTGTAATGACAAAAAGAATGAATCGGCGTTTAACCGACTGATAAAGGTGGATGAAAGTGTGAAAACGAGGAATCCATGGGAAGATGTGAATCTTGGATGGATTATAAATCCACAGAGACTCGGGCAAATTTTATAAATTCTGTTCTTCCCGAGTTTTACGAGGGCTATTGGCCCACTTGTTTTGGGTCAAAAACACGATTTCGGGCACCGTTTTTACTTGAAAGGAAAAGGCAGTGGGAAACAAAACAGGCCATTGAAAAGTTGGAAAAGAAGATAATTCTTAAAGAAATAGAAGATATTAATTTTGTAAAAGAAAAATACCAAACAAAGCGAAAATCAACGCGACTACAAACACCGCCTAACATAAAAGGTCGCCGAAAAAAACAAGTAAACAACAAAAGCAACACATGTCGGAAATGTGAAGGCGCCTTCTCACACAAAGATGGAATGCAATCATGCCCTGCAAGAAATTTGGATTGCCATGCTTGTGGAGAGCGAGGCCATTTCAAGAAATTTTGTTGCTTAACAGCAAAAGTACACGTTGTTTCATAAACACCGCCGAAAACAATTCACCATTCACATGCCGCATATTTAGACGAATTGAGCGATGACAACTTCTTCACACTGAAGTCAAATTTATTTTCGGATGTCAATTGTCAACTGAATCAGGTTTACTAACCTTAAAAATAAGCAATGCCACAAGTCACGAAGACGCTCGTATACAGAAAATTTTAAACAAACACGAAAGGTTATTCAAAGGAACCGGAAATTTAAAAGGATTAAAATTAGAAATAAACAAAACAGCAACAGCAGCAGTACAACCAGCCCGCCGAGTCCCCCACAACATGCTAAAGAAAGCAAACTTCAAAATTCAAGAAATGCGGGAAGACGGAAAAATGGAAAAACGTAAAAAATGTCATATACTTAATTTATTCTTAATCTCTACTGAGGTCATGTCACATGCTATGGTCTTGATTTCTATTTTACATAATTTGTTATTACTGTTAAACTTCTGTTTGGGGGACCGGTCATTATTTATCCCACCTCTTTTTAAACCAACATTTTCTTTACCCCCTCGAGATGACAAGAGAGGGAAAAATGTTACCCCACTCTCACACCCATTTGATAAAGAAAAGCCACGACTAATCCTTTCACAGTCAGAGACATATTTTACCGAGTACTTCGGCTACCACCCATGATAATATGTAAAGGAGTTAATGTGCTTTCATGATACACCATAATGTAAATAAAATATGTAGAATGTAGAAAATAATACATTAATACCAACTTTATTGTAATTGGAACAGGCTCAAATTTCCTGCATTACAATCCTATCGAGTTCTAACAATCAGTGGAAAGGGTTCAATATCATCATTCTAGCCTGCTTCGTACTTGCTGGCATCACCTTTTGTGATACTTCCATCACCAAGCTCGTCCAAGACAAGATCTCCATCACCATTACTATTAGTGTTATCATTGTCCTCACGTGGTTAAATTTTTCCAATAATCTCTTGAATATCAGAATTCTGCTTATTTCTCAAAACATCCACAGTTACTGCATCAATCTTCTGTTTCTTTTTCCCTCGCTTGCTTAATTTATTCTTGTCAAGGTATTTATCCAATTCCATGACCTTCATATTTTTTAGTTCTCCTTTCCCTAGTTGTAATCGTCATACACTTTGTTATCTCTTTCAGCTTGATCTTTTGCTCTTTGTCTTGCTCCTATTTCCTTCGTGCATTGAAGGTTGATTAGGTATGAAATAATGTCTGGATCTGGGACTACAATCAAAGATATTTGAAATGGAATAAAATGTAATGATGAAAGAAAAATGGCAAGCACGCATACTGAAACTGAAAAATCGTTCTCGCAAATAGCAGAAGAAAAATTAGCAAAAGAGCACTTGTGCAATGTGACTACAGATAGCAACTACGTATATGGCCATTTTGAGGGAGATCGAGCTCAATCTTGTTATTGAGCAATCTGAGCTTATTAATTCCACGAGCTATGTGCTGGCGGAAATATAGTTTTAAATAGAGTTGTGCACAACTACAATGAAATACATATATGTATTTTATTTTTCGACAATCTTTCGATTGTTAGTTGTCAGTTTTGTAATGTTGATTTAAGATAAAGGTCTGCATGCCTGCAGTTCAAGTATCTCTCGTCCGCAAGTTAAAGTAACTTTTCGATAACCTAAATTTAAATTCAAATCCAATCATTTTAAATTTACAAATAATCATGTTTCGATTTTGATATCTTGATTACTTTGCAATTAATTAATTAGTTAATTAATTAATTGTTTTATTATCATTTATATTATTTGCGATTGTAATTTTACTTTATTTTATTCATGTGATCATTAGCAGAGACAAGACTTGTTTTAGAAAGGTGGCCCGCCTGGAATAGCTTTGCTAATTGCGGGTCGCCAAGGACTGTAATGTATTGCAATGCTAATGAATAAAATTGATTGATTGATTGATTGAGTTCATAATTAACATAGATTAAGCCGGGGGTAAATGACACATAGGCAAATACCACCCACCGTTAAAAGAGTTAAAAAAACATGTACATGTTTTCAAAAGTTTCTCTTTGTCCCAAATTTTGAATTCAGTACCTCATCCCCCCCCCCCCCCACCCGACCAAAAGAAAATGAAAAATGATGCAGCCTATATGACGTTTTATTTAAATATTAAACTTTTGTTTTTTTTTAGTCTATATGACGTTTTAGGAGGATACTTTTCTTCTGCGAATATTAAGTTTTTGTTCTTGTAACTGCAGCTGCACCTGTATTTGAAAACGACCGTGGGAATATCCCAATGCAGTCTTTGGAAGACCTTTTTCAGTTATCAACAATTAAAGAAGACTGTTTGCACGGGTCCAACCAGGTGATACGCAATTTTTTTTCATTATTAGATACATATACCAGTTTTTTTTTTTATAATAGTATGTAGAATTTTCATTTTGTCACCATTCTGATTCACAAAGACAAAATGAACATTTTACATTCGTAACGGTTCTATAGATATTATATACGCTTTTATATTAACCACTAATTTAATAATACTGAATTATTTTATCTTTGGTGGGCGCTTATGAGACCCGGATGGGAGCTTAATTGAGAGAGGCTTATTAGTTAAAATACACCATTTTGCTATAAGAACAAAAGTTTTGTATCAAGAACTGTGTTGTGACAAGGTCAACTGGGATGACAAGTTAATGGGCGATTTGTTCTTTCGCTGGAAATCGATTTTGGGTGAACTTGACTATTTAGATAACAATCGTGTTCCGAAATGTTATTTCTCAGCCGAACGAGTTGCTACTGAATTACACGGTTTTTGTGATGCCTCAGAGAAAGCCTATGCTGCAACTGTTTATATACGCAATTGTTATAACGATGGTTGAATTGACGTAAAACTTGTTGCTTCTAAATCGCGAGTTGCACCACTGCATAAACAAACTACACCCCGTTTAGAACATTTGGGAGCACTTATCTTAGCACGATTATCTAACGAACTAGTGAAATCACTTACAAGATTGGACTGATTCTATGACTGTTTTGTGCTGGATTAAAAATGAACGTGCATGGAAGCAGTATGTTGCGGCTCGCGTTGAAGAGATACGCAGATTAACCTCTAAGGAATTTTGGAACCACTGCCCGGGGGAGCTAAACCCTGCGGATTTGCCATCAAGAGGAATAACGAGTAAAGAACTGTGTGAAAAGTTGAAATGGTGAATGGCCCAGAGTTTCTCTATCTGCAAGAGCACGAATGGCCCGGCCAATCGAGTTCAAATCAGCGAATAACCGTAAACGACGTAGAAGCCTTGAAGGATGGTGTAAAAAAAAAACACCGGATATTACCCACGCGTTAAATATTCAAGATTCACCTTTTCAAAATATTTGAGTTGAACAAATCATTGACATTTCGAGATTTAGCTGTTTAATCAAATTACTTCGCGTCACCGCTTATTATTGTAAATAAACTTCGAACAAAAATTCAAATCAAACAGCCGAAAATAGCAATATAAAAACTGTGGATTCTTCCAATCCTGATTTAATTGCATCTGATTTAAAGGAAGCGTAGACCTTGTGGATCAAAGCAACCCAAGCTTTAGCGTTCAAAGAGGAATTGCACTATTTGAAAGGCAATAATACAAAAATTCCGAGTCAAGTTGTTCAGTTTGGACTGTTTTTAGACGAGGGAATAATGAAATGCAAAGGTCGAATTAATAAATCTTCTCTTGAAACACAAAGTAAGAACCCAATTCTTTTACCTTCAAGTCATGGACTAGTCGAACTAGTCAAACGAAATATACACGATCGAGTCAAACACTGTGGAATTAATGTTACACTTACGAATGCGAAAGAAAGATTTTGGATTTGCGCGGACGTCAAGCTGTTAAGCGAGTTATACGAAAATGTGTGACTTGTAAACGAATTGAAGGAGTTTCTTATGGAACAGTACTTAAGCCGGATTTGCCAAATTTTAGAGTTTCAGATGATCCTCCATTTACACATATCGGGCTACACTTTGCAGGACCGCTCTATATTCGTAGTAGTTCGAATGAACTGTCAAAACATGACAGCAAAGTGTACATCTTACTTATTACTTGTGCGTCAACACGAGCGATACACATTGAGTTAACTGCAGGCCTTACAAATGAAGATTTTTTGTTAGCTTTTCTTAGATTTTCAGCGAGGAGAGGATTACCGGCTACAATTGTTTCTGATGACGCTAAAACTTTTAGATCTTCGAGTAAAGAAATTCGCAAAACTACGCGATCTCCGGAAGTCTGGAGATATTTAACTGACAACCAAATTCAATGGAACTTTATTGTCGAGAAAGCCCCATGGTGGGGTGGATTTTGGGAAAGATTCGTGCGAAGCGTTAAACTACCTTTAAAAAAAGTTATAGGACGCTCCACATTGAATTTCGAACAAATTAGAACACTGCTTGTAGAAGTCGAAAGAGTTGTTAATGCGAGACCTTTAACTTATGTTTATGATGATGAGGAATCGATTTCGTATCCATTGACACCTTCAGATTTAATTTACGGACGAAAAATAAATTGTAAGCCAAATGTTTCTTATTACGAAATACAAAGTACTTATCAGTCTCTAACCAGAAGGCCTCGCCATCACAGGAATCTACTTCACAGCGCTACAACACAATGGAGAAAAGAGTATTTAACTAGTCTACGCGAACACTCTTTAGTGCACTGCAAGAAAGACAACTCTTCTAACATAAAGAAAGGAGATGTTGTCATTGTAAACAAAAGGCGCTTAATAAGCGCATGTGTGGCTGCTGTGTATTGTATGGTAATTTAAAATATAAATAGTGATTTA